>JABUQX010004160.1:17500-42500 GCA_015478945.1 Trachelipus rathkii | reverse complement strand
GTAAGGCCAGCCCAGAAGACGCCGAAAGACATAGCTGGCAATCGGAAAGAAGAGAATGAGATTCCATATGGTCTAAGAAGTGAGAGTTAAGAAGGGTTTTAAAGATCTTAGATAGAATACAAGTGATTAGCTATAAGGCGATAGTTAGAAGGATCAGAGAGGCTTCCTTTTTTTCGGAATAGGTTGGACATGTGCGTGCTTCCAGCACTGAGGGAAAGTGCTAGTACTGAGACATAGAGAATATAGTTGAACGAAGGGCGGGGCCAGCACGCCTCAAAATTCGGGGAGGAATGCCATCCGAGCCACCCGCCTTCCTAACGTTCATAGATCTCAGGATCCCATGCACCCGATCAAATGTAATCACAGGCAAAGACATAGGACACCTGAGAGGAGAAGGCGGAGGAGGAGGAATGCCAGAATCGTCCAGGGTTGAGTTAGAGGAAAATAGGAGGCCGAAAAGATTTTCCTTTTCAGTTGGAGAGTTAGCAACAGAGCCATCAGATCGAATAAGAGGAGGAAAGGATGATATACAGAAGTTATTATAGATGTTTTTGGCAAGAGGCCATTAAGGTTTGTCAGTAGGAGAACCAAGGAGGTTAGCGCACTTTCGTTTGATGAAAGCCCGCTTTGCTCGTCGATGAGTATCCGTGCAACGACTTCTAGCTGAGTGAAAATTAGCGAGAGTGATAGGAGAACGAGAATTTTTCCACTCCCGATACGCGCTGTTTCTAGCTTAAATGGCCAGAGAACAAGCACGATCGAACCATGGAATATGAGGAGAGAAAGATTTAGTCGAAGAAGGAATGAACCTGCTCATCCCATCAATGATTCCAGCTCCCACCTTAGTGGCAGAAGCCGAAGCGTCATCAGAGTCAAAGCAGTCATTCCAATTATAGTTAGCGTAGAAACGACGCAAGGCACCCTAATAAGCTCGATCAAAGTGCCATAAAAACGCGTAGGGCAGAATGGAGCTGTTGAAGAGAAAGTATTAAAATTAAGAGATATAAGGTTGTGCTCAGATTTTCCTATATCTCTTGCATCATTGCAAAGTTTTCCTTTGAATTTGATTCACAACATCATCTCTATAATCTTTCTGTGCATTTGAAAATAGAAGGTTCTAAACAATTAAATTATTGTAACACACCCTTTTGAGGGTATTTTTTATATTGTACCTTGTAAGTAGCGTTGTTGTTAGTTTCAAATCATATTGTTTAAACTAACATGGTTTTTATTGGTCAAACGAACTAAAAAAAACAATGACTTTTGTTCTTTAATGATTTTTCTAAGAAAAAGTTACAAAAAAGTGTCTTAAATGAAAGGATATGTCTGATGCATACTAATGATATATTTACTAAGAAAATAAATGGATGGAAAATATTAATAACTCAATTTTAAAAAGTTGATAAATTGATAACGATAAATGCGATAACAATAATCAAAAACTAATAACTTTTAATCTTTTTTATTCATAGAATTGGAAAATTTCTCTTAACATGCTCTGATAACTACGACTAATTATTTATTATCTATATCTAATAAATAATAATATTATTTTTTTTATATATACAAGAAATGCTTCATAGATGGTAAGCAACGCATTTTAAAAATATAAGGTCACCATAATATTAATTATTATTAATACGTAATATATATATATATAATATAAACTTGCTAAATGTAATAGTACAAATCACTGTTGATGATAAAGAAAGTTTATGTACTTATCATTTCTCAGTATATTCAATTATTTACTCTATTCATTCTACAGAAATTTTTCTTCTCTAAAATCATATTTTCTATCCTTCACTGGCTCAACTTTGAATTATGATTTCGCAATTAATTTAATTTGACTGATATTTATTCCTTAAAAACTTGTTTGTAAATTCATAATGAATAATTTTAAATTAAATTTTAATGCTTTAACGAAACTCTGATTTATATAAATTTAATTCTAATTCGCAATATGAATACTTTGGATGATATCTGATAGCACTTGCCGTACATCATATTTCTGAAGCCGGTGGGTAAAAATTTCAATGGTTGACTTTGAACGCGGATTCGATCAGAGGAAATTATGAGGATCATCTATAGAATTACTATGATAGGTTCTTTCAACTGGCTTACTCATATTACTGTAGTGATTATTGATTACTACAATTATATATTTATGCATATATGACTTCGCATGACATGCGTAATAGAGCAATTGCCTAATTGTTAAATTGTGTGTTCGTGTTCAAAAGGTTCTGCAATTGTGTGATTTTTCAAAAATAGTTAACACAACAGACATAAAGTCAATAGATATATATAATAATAATTATATATATATAATTATACATGATTATTTTCACTTATATTTTGTTGTGTGTTTTTATATTATTTAATTATGGAGTAGTAAAATAGATATGTTAAATAATTGTTGTAGATTGATAATTTCATAATAGACTGACTATGAGATTATTATTTTTTTTATTTGTCATACATATATGACTTAACCTACATGAGAAGTGCCGATCCGGTTTTCCCTGTTAATGAAGATTCATCAGAGTACATTCTAAGTCATAAAATTAGTCCCTTTATGGAGATTTTTCCCTCAAAATCATGTTATAGCTCTGTTGTGTTGATTTGAAGTATCCAGTGTTGATACCTATTATTGTTTTCATGGATAATTTGTGGTCATGATGGGTTGTTTATTTTTTGTCTGTGTAATTCTTTACTCTACGATTGGGATTATAGCTGCCTGTTTTTGACTTAATATAAATTTCCTTTATTGTATTATAAATAAGGTTTAATTTCATCTCATTCATACTTCTTAAGAGAAGAAATTAGAAAGGTTTGATAATTATTGAGATATATAACTTTATTTTATTATATTATATCATAAGTTATGTGTTTTTAATGCTATATCACTTTTTGGGAATATATTATGAAATTTGGGTAAAATAAATATTTCTATGTGTTGAAAAAAAATTATTTGTCTTGTCACGTGCTAATAATTACTAAATAAAAATTTTAAGATAATTAAAATATTTATTTGTATCAAATATTTCTCTACTCGTAGATACTAAATCCATCTCCTATATGTCTTTAACCAGACATCCTTTTCCCTTCTATTTGCGATTTTAGTTGAGAATATATAATATTTATGTGAGTAATATACGAATCTCTATTACTTTTGTCTTTTATGTTACCATTTCAATAACTATTAAGTACATATAAGGATAAGTTTACGAATGCATATATATATCACGAAGTAATATAGATTATTCATAAATAATATATTATATTTTGTTATTAATTATAATTATTTGTTTTTATTCTTTTGTGAACGCTTCATTCACCACATGTTTCTTATATAAAGATATATTATCGATTGAGTATGAACTCTTATGAGAGCCTAGAGGAACTTCTAGATATATAATTCAATAAATAATTCAAACGTTTTACTATAATATAAATTAATCATTTTATCGATTTCTTAAGGAAGTAAAAGACTATAATTATATAAGGGAACACAGTTTTAATGGGTCTACTGCTAGAAAACGGTGTCAAAATTGAGCATGGAGTAGCTAAATATTCTATATAATAGTGTTTATCGTCTCTCATCAGATTGTACTATTACTGTCACCACGATAATAGCTCACATTGCAAATTTGAGAATTATTTTTATCTCATCTTTTTGACTCAATGAATTTGAAAACTCATTAGTCCGTTTATATCGTGATGAAATCATACATTTTATATTTCTGACATATTGGCATAGTCTTTTAACACCGCGAGCCTTTGTCTTCTCTCTTGTGAGGACTACTAAATGTGCTCTTATAGACAGTGTTGAATTTTTCCTTGTTCGTGTGGTGAATGAAATACCCATAAAGAGACTATGACATACCAGAGTCTACAGAACGCGGAGAAAAGGTATATTCTATCGATAATGAGGTCATGTGATAATAGACTCTATAATGAGTTATACAGAGATATGTTGCCAAATACTTTCTCTCTTTTAAAACATGAGACTTCTGGGCGGAAAACTTAGGTTTTGAAGATAGACTAATGCTCATATATAATAGCGTCACTAGTGATCACGCTTTTCCGATCAATAAGAGCTACGGATTCACGGCCATGTGTGTTTGTTTCTGAACTTTCTCTGGCACTCAGGCGTTGAAATCGGGTACAAGTCTTTGTATAGTATTGTGGAAAGGATGTTGATGTATATATATACGTAGCAGGCAACCAACACGTAAGAGGAGCAGCAGCTTCTGGCAAGCTATACAGCTTTTTTTGCGCGACTCCACTGGTAGTGCGACTACTACCCGTAGGGTGAATCAATTAAGACTTTTCAATTAGTGTGGGCTTACTTGTATTCTTCGAGAGCAAGAGAGATTGAGTGACGAGTAGAGGGAAGAATTGAGTAGTAGAGACCGAGAGAACGTACGTATGATGTAGATACGAGCAGCGCAGCGACGCATGAGAACAGCACGGATTATTTGTTACGGATGACGAGATGGACGAACTGAATGTGATGCCGGATCTGACGTAGAGTAGACGACCGAGAGGAGAGGAGAGAGACTTGTATAGAATGACAGAGTACGTATTTAGGGGAGAAGAGACCGATGATGCAGTCACGATCCGCATTTGGTGTTTTTGAAAATGTCATAGAGATTGAGAGGACCGAGATCGAGACGTACGCATGGAGCAAGTGAGATTGATTGATGAGACGCAGGACGTGGACAAGATGGCACTTTTTGGCTCCCATCTTTAGCTATTACACTCTTCCTCTTGTGTTCTGGAGCTCTTCCCCCTTCTCTACCACTCCTTAGTCATTCATTTAACGACCTACCGTGCGCTATCACTTTCTAACAGTTGTTTTTCTGCCTCTTCTGAAGCTTTACCCAGTATAGTAGGTCTCGTCTGCCGTTTCAGTACCACTTTAATGATAATTGGACCTGCCATGCTAGTTGGTCTTAACACACACCCTCTGACGTCCGTGGTAATTTTGCGCTTTGTGTTCTTTTTGCAAGTCCTAATTCCTGGCTCTTAAGGCTCTTTTCACTTGAATAAGTTGGGATGTGCTTGCACGCCCTGTGACGAACATATCATTATTTTGGAAGTGTTCTTTGTGGAACGCGAAGCTTTCTAATTCCAAAAAAATGGTGAACGAAAAAAACAAGAGACTCAGTTCTGCAAAATCTCATAAGATGCAATTTATGGATTAAAGAAGTGTAGATTTCAACTTCACTCAGAAGGCAAGACACATGCCATCGGGATCGTCTTAAGGAGATACCACAAGATAGCTACTAAAGGAGAACGAAACCAATCAACGAATAATATTATTTTTCTAAATGCTAAAAAGAGTTGGTGAAAAGGGAAAACGAGAATGATTATCTTCGCGTTTTTTCTTCATTTTCGCACTCTTCTATATTTCCATTTTTATAAAATATTTTACAAATGAAAAAAATAAAGCTAGATATTCTTTTAGTAGTAATATCTTAGCACTAAAGGGTGCATTTGCTTCTTAATGTCTTTCTTTTTTCTTCCCCACACCCACCTTACCTTCCTTGTTGCATTGTATGATATATTGGACCTTTAGTTGCAGTAAGTTTACTCACGGGTGTTATTCAAAAAGTCCAAATCGATGGGAATAAGGTCCTGTTTGAAATAACAACCTTGCAATGACCAATTTCACGTACGCTTTTATATAATCAGATATAGTGTCGTGTTTGTTGTTTTTGAACTGCGGAAACATACATAAGTTACGGAATAGAATGGTAGGCTTCTTAATGAGAACTAAACCAATTTGCTTCGTCTTTGTCTGTGACCATTGCGTCTGTTTTCGCGAACCATGTTAAATAAGCTAATAGTTCATGCACTCCACCACATTGTGTGGAGTAGGTGAGTATATGAACTAATCGACCACATTGCTTCGCTCACTTGTATAGCCGAGTCTCCTACTCATACACACAACCGCAACGTAATCTCTCCACTATATCTCTTTCCTCATCTGAATTTTTGGTTTATGTAGATCGACTTGCTGCTATATTTGGTAGAGCATTACGGAGATCCTTCGTAAATAACTATTAGATAATGTGTGAGTCAGGGATACTCATCACTCAGGCATACTGCTGCGAGTAGAATTTTACCTATAACAATCCTTCAGTGAAGTATGGATTGAAGCTTATCATGCATATATAAACGCACTCTTACGTCACTCGGCCCCCTCACTTTGGGCGTGTCCTCAAATCTGTTTCATTGGATACTTATTTTCATGTGACTTCCATGGTACCGTGCTCAGGGAGAGTTCACACAATCTGATCACACTTAGTTTATATCCAAACTCTATATCTTATCTCGAATCACCTTGTCATCTGTGTGGACTTGTGCACAACTTTTTCAATAACGCGCAGCCATGTGGGCCGCGGAGACAAGCTTTTGAAGACCATTTAGTAAACAATTCTGGCTTAATGGGTTATAATAGCTCTCAGGATGAATCCCTCCTGGCTCAAGGTTCGAGAATTGTGATACACTTCATCCGAGGGGTTCACAGTGGTACTAGCAGGAAATAATACAATAAGCTAATACGTCAGATCAAAGTTTTTTAAATTATAGCACAGTCGATAAAGATTAGCTAAAGTGAAATCAACAAAATAAGGTATCGTTCTTTATATGCAAACGATTTCCGAAGTTACTAATTTTAATGTTTTAAAATTAATTCTCTAAGGTGTCTTAACGATTCTGCGTACATTTTATAAACTACAATATAATTAACTAATTATTTAATTTCTCTTCTATGACACCCTTTTGTTTTTGCTGAGTACGAAGCAAGTGCGAAAATCTTTCCGTCTCTCAGTGGAAGAAAGAGTACACCAATTGCCACCTCCTTCAGGCAACCTGGACCAATGAATTAAAGACAACGCAATGTTTTTGAGTAGAGAAACCAAAAAAGTTTGTCTCATATAATTTCCACGTTCTATTTTTCGATCTCTACATATAGGGCATTTACCACTCTTACTTCTTTTTCCAGTTTATAATTGAAAATTTAATTTTAAGGCATAATATAAATTCTCGTTCTTAATTCTTGTAATATTTGATATTAGTATAGAATATATTCTATAGATAATTTGAGAATTATACCAATTATTTAAAGAGAAGAAATTTAGTAATATATAATATATATGAAAATAATATAATATTAATATGTTCGTTTTATGGATATTATTGTGATTTTGTTACAATTTTCTTAGGTAGTCTGGAATAAATAATATTGGCTAAATTTTGATTTCACATAAAAAAAATAAAATAAATAAAATAAATAAAATCAGTATATTTTTATAATAATTTCTAAATTTTTTATTTGTAGTTTATTTACGTTAGTTGGGAAGGTTAGTGGATACTTTCTACCACTATATGATGGGAGCTATTAATATATTTGATAAAATATTCCAATTATTAATTTTTAATTATCATTAATGTTATTATTAAGTAATTTTCATAAAAATCATTCTTTCTGTGTAAAATATAAACATTTAATGTGATTATAATTTACCTATCCTACTCAAT
The DNA here is from genome assembly GCA_015478945.1 of Trachelipus rathkii. Taxonomy (NCBI): domain Eukaryota; kingdom Metazoa; phylum Arthropoda; class Malacostraca; order Isopoda; family Trachelipodidae; genus Trachelipus; species Trachelipus rathkii. The sequence goes on along the minus strand of JABUQX010004160.1, from coordinate 34,946 downwards.
ATATTATATATATTATCTAAATCAAAGCAGATGGTTGAGTAATTTGAAGTTTACATTTAAGCTCATATCTATTACTTTCATTAATTTAATTACTAATTATTTTTTTTTTATTCTTATAATTGTTTTCTTCATTCATTTACTCATTTCAATACATTTAGTTCCTATCTTATAATTTATCTTTTGTATAAAAATAAAGTTATTATAATAATACTGATAATAATATGATACCGCGCTCTATTTTTATATCCTTCTTGTAATAATGGGGAAGATGAGAACCTTGAGTATTGTTCAGAAAGCCACGTGTGTCCCCCCTCTCGTTCTTTCAAGTGTGACTACGGAATTTGTATTCCTGAGGATGTATTTGCCACGGTCGAACATCGCATTTTTTGGGACAGGATTGTGCGGTACGATTTCTTTGGTTGCTTTACCGGTGGTATGCAGCACATATTGGTCCCACATGCATCGGCGTGGTAATATAATAAAAAAATTTCAAGTGTGACTACGGAATTTGTATTCCTGAGAGTATGATTTGCGATGGCGCTTTTGCGGGAATTTGTAGAAAGGGGTGATCTGACTGCTTAATGCCTAAGTTCAGTTTCAGTATTTTTTATAAAAATCTCATAAGTTGTAGCTAGGAATTCTGTTCTAAATATTACTTGTACTATAAGTAAATTTTTGCCACACTTTTTGACTTGCGAGATTTGGTGAATAAAACAAAAATTCAATAAATTTTCTATAAGTCGATAATATGCCCGATAAGATACTTTTTTACTTAATAAATATATTGATGCAATATAGTCATTTAATTATAATATATGTTATTATTTTGTAACAGTAACCTTTAATTATTTTGACCTATTACTGTTTCCTAAATAATATAGATTTTCGATGAGTCTTGAACTTCTCTTGAAAGTATCTATTAGCAATTGGGTCATAACTTCCGTATAGTATTAATTATTATTTCTCTATCTTATATATACTATATCGAGTGGATATGGGTAACTGGTCTGTTTTAACCCAAATCCGTTTCTCTTAAACACTTTATATTTTGTGCCCTATAATCACTTGTCGTCTAGTCATTGTCTTAGTGGTTTATATGTTTTTAGAATAATCGTCAATCACACTTTTGCTCGTTTCAGTTTTCGTAAATGAGTATTTTTGTACTGAGAATCAATTGTTTCGGTTCCTGAATTCTGAAGAATTCTTGAATGGAACCTTGAATAGGACATTTTTTTTATTATACTTTCCCACCCTCTGTTTGGTGTCTACGGTCAGCACACTACTCGGATTACGGAGCAAACCTTAACGTGTGTACAATATCATTCTCATTTGAACTTTATCCCACATAGGAACGTTTCTTCGTGGTGGTGAATAATGGACCAGTTTAGTTGGGACGGGATTATCATCAGGAAGTGGGTTCACACAGAGCAATTTTCTCATTTCCTATTGGTGTTTTTTCTTTTCTTTTTGCCATTTTGCTGCAATAGGTAAGGAGCTTGTAAGTTTCCATAAAGTGTACGTTTTCCCTTTCAACATTAAGAATAAGACTAACTTGATTGGTCTCAAGCCACTTTACATCTGCCTTTTGTATATTCTCGGTGGTTATTCTGGCCACAGGCGCCACGCCCTCTCTAGTGTTTATTGCTTTTTCTCGTCTTATAAGTCTTACTTTACTCTTTAGTACACCTCTAAGTGCTCTTTCATATTCTGTCACTTTTTCCGCGCAAATATTGTTTGCCCTCTCAGTTATAGTTCTATCTATTTATCCGCCCTCCCTAGCAATCTGGCTAACTAAAAACCGTTTTTTTCCGGTTACGAAATCTCATGTGCAAAGTATGATTTTGGTCTGTCCCCCTTTGCCGGGGTTTCGTTTCGCACTGCAGATCGCCTTCTCTCCCTGAAACTATATTGTTAATCTATTTGCGCGATAATATGTTATTCCTCTAATAATTTCGTCTGTTTGCTCTATCTCCTCGTTCCTCCCTTATAGTCTAAGATTTCTTCGAAACTTCTCTGCATTCTGATTCATGTGCAGGTAGAGATCTTCGCTCATGTGATTCCCAAAATTTCTGGTTGCGTATCCATTTCTCCGACATCTTGTGGGTGACTGCTCTGGGGAGCTTATTGCAATTAACGACTCGCTACACCGATGTGCTATATACATACTTGTCATAATTAAAACCTTCTCTTAGCGGTCGAGATATTCTCATTAGAACTAAGGATATGTTATTGTATGTCCACTCTTCGTGTGGTTTACAGTAAGTATAGGGCGCTATCGTGTACTTGTCGGATATTTGCTTATATTTTATACTGTGTGTGTTATTGTGAGCTTGTGCTTTGGTAACGGGAGAAACTTCTTCCTATCATCGGCATAAGTGCGTTTCCACACTGTGACCCTTGCACCCCTTTTGAAAATTTGGTTATGCCTTGATGGTCAATAATACGCAGCAGTGGAGATGAATCGTACGGATCATAATATAATGTGACAGAAGAATAAATAGAGTAATAGAACTCCGCTATCTTAGATTGCCCATCTCTCAAATAATTTATATTAATCCACTCCCAGATGTATCTAATCCTTAACATCCGATTGACTTTGGGAGCACTTTCGTTTCTGTTTCATATATTAATTTTGCGAGATCTCTCTATATAACACCAAGTCTCTTCGCTTTATCTACTTCCTCTTATAGACTACGTATCCATTGAGGCATCCATGGCTATAATAGATCGGATTGAGGTGTAGTTATGTCATTCGATGTCCTATAATAGATTACTCACACTCAACTGTTGCCTTCAAAGCGCTCCATTAGTTCTTGATTCTTAGTGAATTATTTTGCATTGTTGTCTCTATCGTTGGATTCTTCAATTATCAGGTGTGAGTACACATTATCTCGCACTTCTTTTTCTCTCTTTTGTTCCCTAGAACTAATGTTCTGTCTGGTGGTTTCGTATGTAGGATCCTCATCGCCGTATTAACTGGTGCAGAACTCTTCGCCTCTATTGCACACTAATATATCTGGACTTGTTATTCACAGAATACTTTCGCTTGCTTCCTCGTTAGTTTAATATGGAACGCGCGTTCTCTCGCTCTCAGGGTTTATACCTCCTGTATGATGCGGTGAAGGGTATAAAGCTTGTCGTGCAAATATAGTGCCTTGGTTGGTTGTGTTAACTTAACTCAACAAACATAGCTATCCTCTTCTGATAAACCGCAGTCCTCTCCTATTATAGTCGAGCTAATCTCGTCTACTTTTCTAAGTGTTCATGTTCCCAGCATCTAGGAACTAGCAAGTTTGTATCGACCTGATTTTCTGTGGAGATAGTTTAAATGTAAGTCTGAGTACTTCTACTGTTGGAGAGAGATTCTGTGTACAGATGGCTATTTGAGCGTATCTCTTGCTCTCCATAAATAGTCCTCATCCTTTCTCTTTCCACTTTGCACCCCCATACTTAATGCTATGCTCAATATGTGGGTGCGGGTTCCCATTCGGATTTCAAGGCAACGTGAATTTATAGACCTTGGGTATAAAACGTACTGGAAGCACACCACATAGGTTCTTTCTATATCCTCTTTGTTTCCGAACATAGTCAATATCATGAAGTGTGTATATTTTGACCAAACAAGCGTGATTCTAGAAGTGTATGGTTAGCAATGAATTCGACTGTGCCATGCTTGCCGGGCAATGAATTTCGCTCGGGTAAAATACCTTGGTTTTAAATCAATCTGTATAAGATATTTAATAGTAATATGCTAGGTTCAAGTTGTGGTCAATATTGATGGTGTAGTGGTGGATAGATGTAGATCTCCGCTCTGGTGGTGCGCGCTATGGTTATGCTCACCGTGAAGGGTTATTAAACATAATGAAAATGTGAGATAATGTGTAACCGGGTGCAGGGAATATCATTATCATTAAGCATGTAGATAAATCTGTTCTTATAGACGATCAAGGAGATGTAACATTAGTGATCCTGGCTTCCTTGTTTCTGTGTACATAAAAGTACATTTGGTTTTTTAATATTTGTATTTTCTAGAATATTATAGATACATTTTCATGACTTTTTGCCTGTACAATCGTTGAAACAGTCCATGTCTCTAATATGGAAAAGCACTTACATAATTAACATAAATCGCTGCAATTCATGAAAAATCGTATTAACAGATATCAATTATGGAATTAAGACCTTGATACTTATACTCTTCATTTCCTACGTATCTCATATGCTCAGATCTTCTTAAAGATCACAACGGGCGCCTTTCCGAGAGATATAAGTGTGACCTAGTTCACGCGTGGCATTTTGAACCACTTTGTTTTAGACTAGAGTGTGTCATGCAATAGATATTTATACACCTTCAGACTTAGATAAGTCGCTATAATTGATGACTTCTTATTCAGGGAAATTTCGCAGTCATCCTAGTATAATTTGGAGTCTATATGGTACGTTTGACCCCTCATGAATTTATAGGATTATACGGTTCGCGATTGAGAACTAATATGTTACTGAATACAAATCTTACGTATGGGTATGATATCGATCCTAACCTATGGTTCATAATGTTAAAATGGTACTTATATATATAGTAAATAACTGATGCAATATATACCTAAGCTTCATTTTATAGATATTCCATTTGTATTAATTATTTTATAGTGAATTATAATTTGTGTTCATAATAAGGTGTACTATAATTCGTAGTAAAATTAAGTCTTTCCATAAAGGAAATATAAGAAATAGCTTTTATATATAATGAAGTGCCTCAAGTGATTTGGTAGGCTGCCGTATACCCGTCTAAATTAATATATATAACTGTTATTTATATAATATATATATTAATATATTATATATATATATATATATATATATATATATATACTTTATTTACTATATATATATTATTATAATAATTAATAATTATATTATATTAATTATATATTTTAATATATATGATATATATTATTTAATCTTATATTTCTTATATATATTTCTATATATATATTATATATTATTAACTTATTTAAATTCTTATTTTATTGCTAATTTTGTCTTTAACTATTCGTAGGTGAGATCCTCGGTGAGTCCCATGAAGTAAATAAAATAGGAATATCTAGATGCGATCTGAACTGCCTTGCACCTGCCCGGCTCGGCAAGTACTGTTCTTTGAGCGATGGTCGAGCTGCGCAACGACCAATAACAAGCTGGTTCGTATGCTTTGAACATCACTAGAGTTTTCATAAGAGTTTATTTGTTCCGCTTGGATATTAGAGAAAATATCTCTGGATGCTTTATCATATATAAGATTATTAGTTTAAATTCAGACAATTTATTTTATTTTATTTTATTATTTATTTCAGTGTGTTTGTGTTATATATAATATTTTTAATATATCTTATTTTTCTAATTTTATTATATTTCTTATATCTTTAATTATATTCATATCATATAATTATTTTCTTCTTTCATATTATTATATATCATATATATATTATATTAATATATTACTGATTTTAATATATATCTCTATATATGTATATTCTATATATATTATATTGTATATTCTATATTTATATATATTATTTATTTAATAATTATGTATTTTATTATAATAGTTATTATATGAAATATAGTATCACTTAAAATATATATACGAATTTATGATAATCAAAATTAGCTTCATAATATCTAATATTTTATATTTACTACAAACTAAAATTTCTTGATTAAAGTGCCAAACATTTTCAACTTCAAAATTTTAAGCTTTGAGACGCTAAGAATAAATATATTTTTATTAGTGATTGTGACACTACCCCTCAGACGTCGGATTAGTAAAGTGGAAGAGTGAATAAGAAACTTACTAATGATATATGGATATGTAGGGTTACCATCTTGTTATCTGATCTATATTATAATCTGTCTTTTTTTTCTAGTACACACTCTTTTTATATAGACGGAAAATCATAAATTAATTTATCACAGCATTAGTAAAGTCTAGCGTCGTTAGAAGATTGGATTTAAATAATATTTTTTCTGATCTTGTTTATGAGAAATTTTTGTGTTCAAGGTACTAAATGCTCGAGATAATCAGAAAATATCGCCACGGAATTCAGATCCTTTTTACCAATAATTATGCTCTGATAATTATACCAGGAGTCAAATTATATATACTTAATATTGTAAAATATAAAAAGATTAACATTATGGTGTGAAATAGAACTTCAATTCCAAAAAATAAGCACTATCGTTATCAGATATACTAGCTTAACCTCAATAAAAATCAAATCCGAATTTCAATATTCTATCTTTTATACATTTCCTTTAATTGTTTTTTTTGTGGCAATTTCTGCAGAATCATTCCCTGTGATATTGTAGTAGTATCTATTATAAAAGGTATTGATGAGTGGGTATGTATTGCTAAACTATCTAATTCCTCTAAGCCATACGCCCTTTTTAGATTTACCTTTATTTAGGCTTTTTTCCCAAGCCACGTCCTCTTTTCCTCCCATTCTTTGCCTTAGTAATTCGTACTCATTACTAATATATACTCACTATCTTGGTCACTTTTAATTATACCGTCAGGTACTCATTAGTGCAGTCACTTGGAACTAGATCAAACACATATAATGTAGTATTTATGGGTGTCAGAGTGTCCAGTCCTATAGTTTTCCCTGTAAAATTAATTGATACATTTAACTCAATACTTTTATATATTCTTGCACATACTGTTCCCCCCTTATACTGTTTTAATCTCACCCTCTGCACATATTTGAATTTCTATATGGTATAGATCCTTCATGTGATCCAAGATTCGAATTTTCTCAGAAATATATTCTGTGCTAATAAGCTGGATATCGATTAAATATTAAGTCGTATAAAGTTTATAACTTGATCCCTACAACCTTTTATGAAGCCAGTTTTAACATTAGACACACTCGCTTAAGGTTCTCTCATTCGTGATAAAACCATTTCTGCTTATGCTGATGATAATTCAATGTGATAATCGTCCTATTTTGAATTTTCGGGCAATGATTCATCTTCATCAGTCTCAATGTTTTATGTTAATTCAATCTTCTCGCCTTGCCTCAACTTTCTTGTAACTTTGGTATACGATAATAATTCATTCATCTATCCAATAACTCCGGCATTGTAAGCGTACGTATTATATATAAATTTATTTTATATTAGTATATTTTAATTTATATTTATAATAGATACTGATTCATATATGCAATGATAGGATTTCTTATTATCTGTATACTCGTTAGTAATTAATTACATCTTTCCCGATGTATTTTAATCGGAAAGATTCACGCTCACTAGTTGTTTCACCATGTCATCTTCTCTGGTCTCTATATTATCTCAATATTTAGATGGATAAATTGGTAATTGGATAGTTGGTGTACTAGTAGTCTAATTAAGAGTAAATACATGTTTTTTAATGTTGAATAATGCGTAGTGTAATGAAGATTTTGTATGGTATCTCATTTTTCTACTACATGTTTTAGATTAATATACGAAAATAACTAATTATATATTTTCCCCTTTTTCACGTATGCGCTAGGGGGGCTACTCATTTTTGAGCGGTCACTCGTACGGCTTGTGGTCAGAGTCAGTCGAGACCTTCTTGTGTAGTGTCAGCGTAATTGTGGATGTTTCGGCATGGATCTTGTGAACCTTTCTCTTTCATGGAACTTATCATGTGACGCGCCTTACTAAATTGCCGCGATAAGAATATATGGAATTAGTAACACGCAAAACCGTTTAGGGTGCGATACTTCGTTCAAATTACCAGTGCGTTTGCGGGCGAGATCAATTAACACGGATAGATAGACTAGTGTCGAATTTTAAACTTGATTCAGTTAGCTGTCCTGAAATAGTACCACGCAAGAATCTTATTTCTAATATTATAATTTTTGTGGTAGTCAAACTTGTCTTGCACATACTATTTCTCTCGTCAGACTCAGATGATGAAGAGGACTCCCTTCTGTTGGGAGATGGAGTCTTCTTACATTTTCCATACCTCGCTTGTTCTTTGTGAATCTCGTGAGGTTAGATGCGTGATTGGCTATCACCTTTCTGCAGGAGGTCCACTTTCCTTTGGGGCAGCGAAGGCAGATATCTCAGTCTCCATGATATCGCACACGTGTATTACTAGGGGCCAGATGATATCATATTATATGCGCAGTAGAGGATAGGTCGCTCACTTTTTCTCCTGATGCGCATAGCAACTCGCTGAGCGTGCCTCACAAGCTGCTAGCACTCTGGAAATAGGGAGAAAGTGCGATAGTTGACTGTTATTATTGACTAAGTGATTCCAATGAATATATATATCCTTATTAGCTCGACGTTGATTGGGTTCGTGTGCATAATGGGCGTGTTACACCAGTGACAGTGAGGTACTAATTTTTGGTGCTATATGCAGCGGGGCGAGCCTGGCGTACACTTCTGTCTATCTGTGATGGTATATGCGGATTTTTACGTTCCGTGGTGTGGTTGCGTGATCGTAAATGCGTAATAATTGTCATGCATATCTAAACTTGAAAATGCTCTTTGTCCAAAATGCCGCTAGCCAGACGGGATTGTTGTGGGGATATATATTATTTTTTTTTTCAATGATTAGTGGTCGTGGGAGTGTGTATTCTGGACAGTCGTTGTCAATTACTCTTGATTTCATCAGATGGGATTTTACTATTTAGAGAGCACATAGTGTCGTTTGATTCCTGAATTTTAATATATCTCAGAGGATATAATTCTGTTAAACTCTGATTCTTCCTCATCAATCCCTGCAGTTATACATGAAAAGCTCATGTCAAATGATATATTTCTACTAGAGACATATAGAACATAGGAGTGGAACAATGGAAAGAGTTAGAGATTAAAGAGGTCTATGTTAAGCGTGCACCTCTGCCGTATATGCATACATAGATACTGCTTGAAAGAATAAGAGTGGTGTTTAGCACACGGGAATTTGTAGTCAGCGCTCGGACTACCCTGTGAGTCGCAGGCCATGTGTTGCATTACGTGGTCTGTACTCGCGTGTCTTGAACTAGCTGAAGCGTCGACTCGTTTTTATTCACACAAATCGTAATCTTAGGTCGTTAGACTCAACTTGGTTATTAGGGGTCTTTACACACATGCACTTTGGTTCTAAGCGCGTAGGTACTCGGGGCTCGAACTGAATGTGGAGGTCTGCACCCTGTTGCGGCTGACGCTCGACATCTATGTCCTTCAACTCACACTCCTTGCACGTGATGGATATAGTTCCGTATTACAATACCATATGTGCGAACAACGTTACAACAGACTGTGGCTCTAGAACAGTGTGTTCGTTGTGCACTGAAATGAGAGTGGGCAAACTTACTATAATTGCTCATAATGTTGTTCCTGGGCAGTTCAGCCTAATTGAGGTCTCACTATCTGCTAAGTGGTAGTATTCAAGAGAATGTACAGTCTGCGGTATCACATGTCTGGACTAGGGGCAGACATGGTGCTCAAGCGTGAGCGAGTGTAAGATCATTAAATAGAGTCCAAACAGGATAAGAAGCACTCACGATGCGGGGTTCTTGAGTTATGGTGAAGAGTGGGCACCGATTGGCTCCGCATGACATAGAGGTGGCGCTGAACACGGTGTATCCCGTTCCAAATATATACAGGCACCGGCTAGTGTGATATATATGTCTTAATTGCGGGTTCAAGTAGTGAATAATACGCCTCACTGTACTCCATATTTTGTATGTGACACTAGTTATTATAGTAATAATTATTGTCCGTATGGTTATTGTGATAGTAACTAATATAGTGGTAGATAAGTGTGGACCATACTCATACCCACATTATAATATATTGAGTATAGAGATGTGATACTATATAGTACAAGTCATCTATATATGTGTTGAAGTGTTGTTATTGCAATCATCTGTGTAGAGGTCCTCTCGTGAGAAGTACCAAAAAGCTCTAATATAGTATAGGATATTATATATTTTAAGTATATTATTATAATAGCGCTTGTTATTTTACTCAGTACCGTATGACGATCTGAGTGGTTTATGGGCTCACGCAGCGCGATTAGGTTCTGAGTTAACGTCAACGTATTATAGTAGCTATTTAATATGGCGGGGTAGTATTTGGTAGTATTTTTGTGCTAGGAGACTTTCTCCTATATAATTATAAATACCTATTTCTATTACTATTATTATTATATCACCTATATTAAACTGAGATACCCTATTAGCTCGTACTTTTATATACAAACTCATTATACATATTTACTATATTTATATTATATATATATCTAGACGTATCTCTCTTTGTGAAGAGGGGACCTCTACCCTTGGGCTATTAGTTTGATGAGGCTGGTTAGTTTATTATCATGGCTTTACTCACATTATCTTGGTATTATTTTATCTGCAACTAACTTTATTATAAGCCTGAGTACCACATATGTTATTTTATATAGTTAATCGAAAATGGTAATTAAAATATAATACAATTTGAACACACACGCTACTCATACATCGGCTTTTCAATTCAGACTGTTAAGAGAATACAAAATCATAGATGTTCTCGAATCTTCCAATGTTAGAAAGTAAACTGTTCTCCTACGATAAAATGCTATTTCTAAAGTATTCTGTGAACCATATGATATCTCTTCTTGTGTGTGGCAATCACCGATAACGTCGGATTACGTTAAGTGGAAAGAGAGAGAAATCTTACAATTTTAAACTCCCCATATTAACACTTTCTTATTCTTCATAATTGTTGTTTTTAGTACTACCGCTTTCTTTTTTTTCTTACGAAATACAAGTTCATCCTACATAATAAAACATATAAAGTGAACACAGTTGGAAAAATATTTTGGAATTTTTAAATCCTTATCTAGATATCTAAAAAAAAGACTTTTAAAAAAATTTGCATAATACAAGAGAAATTTTTCTACCTAAATTTGACACGTTAATTGTGGTGCTTTGACACTCTAGGAAATAGAAAAAATAAAATAAACTAAATAAATAAATAATAAATAAAACTTTCAGTATCTTCTTATTGATGGAAAATGCACACTCTCTTGACTACATGGTTCCTATTTCGTGCAGATTCTTAAGCATGACACACTGGGGCCGATGTGTATTTATTAGCAGGTTATCTCAATCACTAGAGGCATGCTTATTTAGTATGTGTCTCTACCCTCTACCCTGTGGCCTTTGCTCTACCTAGCCTTGTCTTCTCTAATCTTAGTATTGTTACGTACCTAAAGCTATTGAAGTGGTGTGACGTACCTGGAAATACTCACACTTCGATTAAATTTTTATATTCAATAGTAGATAAATTTCATAACAGCTTATTTGTTTATCACTCTTATAAATATGTACTTTTAATCTTATGTTAATAATACTTATCTTCCTTAACTATCTTATTATAATATATAGTGGCATTTAGCCTTATAGTTATTTTACGCAGCCCTTCTAGTCACTAATATATGCATTGACTGAGTCGTTTTGGATGATTTATATATATAGCGGCAAGAATTGGTGATTGTCTCTTTAATTTATATATACTCTAGTCAGGTGCTTCCTGTAGAAAGATACAAATATTCCAAAGTCCGGATACAGTATAGAGTTCACTTAGGATAGGTTATCTCCGTTACTGGTTGTGTTAATCTCATCTAAAAGGCGTTGTTAGGCTTTGGCTAAGTAGTTGGTGCCATTGTCCGTAGTGGTGGCTCTTCCTATTTAACTATATACTATAATATATATTATATATATATAGATGGTATTTAAATCATGTCATTCTCTTAATCATATTGATTTATGAGCCACAATTTTTTTTTGTATGGTTTGCCCTTTTTCTCAAAGACAATATTACATTTTATATTTGTTTTTATAATGTTCTGAATATAATCTAATAATTAATTTTAAAAACTCCTTATGTTCCACACAATATCTTTAATGATAAGGTATTAAAAATTGATTAAATTATAATATATTATATATAATCATTTATATTTCTATTTTTCAATTCTAGTATTATTACTACTTATAATCTATATGCTGACGCCTAAAAGTTATGCTGGATACTTTATTGAGGTTGCTATTATATATCTAATTACGTATGGTAATTAATTTAGTCATATTACCTCATATAAAAGTAATTAAATAGTAGACCTCTTTGTTGATAGTGGAGTCATAACTTAGTTCGAGTAGTATATACTTGTGTAGTATTATTAGGTCAATACCTAACACTTTACTATATATTATATCTGGTGGAATATAATTTAAGTAATAGTAGTTTAGTTATTTTATTACATGATCTAGCTAGAGCTGGGCGCGCTATAATGTTCTTTTTCGCAGGCTCACGTCTCTATCGGCTATTTCTGGATTTGAACGCTATACGCTAATTAGTGTGCGCTCTCTCGTCGGCTATCGACTGCACTTTATTGAAAACTCAGGTTGCCGGCATCTTAACTTGGGCGGCTAGTCGGGGAATCTACTCCTATCGGGTTTGGCGGGCGATATAACCCCGGTTCTTACACAGTCAAAGTAAAGCGTTTATGCGCGATACACGCCAGACAGTCAAACTTGCAGTTTGAGCAATTTACTATATAGCTTTTACAATATAGAGTAGATCGCTCAAACCACAGATTTATATTAATCTTTTGTCTTTTAGAACTTAAAACATCGTGTATAACATTACTTAGAATAGTTTTAATAACAATTACCACTCATCATTCATAGTTCTATTTCCAATTTGGTTATTCTAATCTCCTCTCCATTGTCTCTCATTAACAAGTGACAGCTGGCGTACATAATTCTACTTCTCGGAGGTTCTCTATTTTATTCTTCTAGAAGTGAAATAGAGAAGGTCTCAAACTGTTCCTCTTCTATCAATGACGATTCATCTTTATGGGTTCTGAGTGCTGTCTCCCAAGATTTTTTCCCTGGTGTACTGTTTGCTCTGCTAGGCCTGAGGCTGCGACTTTCTCGCCACTAGGCTGCTGAACTTACGGATAATTCCGGAGGTAGAATATCATTTGCTTCGCTATTAATAGTAGTCTCATCTACTTTATTGCTTGCCCTTATGGTGGTATTGGGAGGATAACAGGAAACAGCTCGGATCTTCTATAGACCGAGGCACGCGCTCTCGCTTCAATTAGGGACTTTCGCTATGACGATTTCCACATCCTGTTCCGCCTTTGCGCATTGGTTGGTCTGCAGTAGCCAGGATAATGAGAGCTGAGAAGAGAAGACTACATTTTACGTGCAAATTAGAGTGCGTCTGAGATGTTTGTTCGTGGGATTCTTTTTTCTCCTGTTGGCATAATTAGGAACAACGTCTTTAAGATTAACGCTATGGCTCGCTGTTTCTCAGTGGGTTTTTGTATGGTAGTCTCTCTCTTCTGATTATACCGGGTAATTGGCCTGTACTCTCTAGATACTCTCCTTCAAAGCACTTTATCCCAGGATAGGTGTGCAGGTTTGGCATTGTCGTATTCTACGCTGCTGCCTTTAAGGCGACGTGAAGAGTGTGAGTGGGTTGTTGAATGGTGGCATACGTTTCAGGTCCTATTTAAAGGATTTAAATTAATCAACCTATTCTGAAGAGGTGGCAAACCTCTTTTCATAGCCCACTGAGGAGGGCCTGTATACTAGCTGGCCCTTATTTATTTAACTTAACAATGCCATTGACACAAGAATTGAGTGGATCCTTTTGCCTACTTGCATGTTGCTTCGGCTGTCAAGGCTACGTGTTGCTTCCTGGTGTGCCTTGACTCAATGGAAGTGCTCGGTGCTTCTTTCTCTGTGTTGCAGGGGCACGGGATGGTCCTTAATATCGTTGATGGGCAACACCACGCTTTGTGTATCTTTTCCTCTTGTGAATGACGCTTATTTCTAAGACACTGCGCCACAGGCTGCCATGACCATGCTGTTACACTTTCGTGCTTATCAATCAAGTCCTCAAAATTTTGGTACCTAGAAAGAATGTAGAAATTGTGTGTGTTACGTAAGCATAGTGAATAAGATTATTAGATGAAAAATACGGGAGCACGAGAGCGAGGTTATCTTGGTATGGAATAGGGGTGTTGTATCAAGAGTGAAGGGGTATGGTAAACATGGACCCCTTTAGAGGAGAGCGATGTCTCTTTGGTTTACAGTTTTTATTGATATGTGTGTATAAGTAGGTGGACGTGATATAGTGAGATTTTTTATCTACTAATTGTGATGTGTCTCGTACTTGCGGGTAAAGTATGAAAAATTAACTAGCCAAAAAGTTATTTGTGTTTGATAGGATAGATTTTTGTATATATAATAGAGTTTTTTGATTGTTGAGGTTGGTATGTATAGGTGTGGTGTAACAATCCTATATTGGTTCTTTAAATGGATAATGTGTTAATTTAGTCGTTTAGATCTCTTTTTGAGATGTAGGTATTTGTGGTCGAGTACTCTGTTATAAGCCCTCTAGGCGCGGCAAAGTAGATTTGGTGATGGACATATCTTTCTGAGCGTCTTAGGTTTTGTGTTACCGATAAGTATTGGCGGATATGAAGTGGTTGGGGGTTGCGCTATAAGCAAGAGCGCATCGGTGGAGCAATCGGCTACAGAAGAATACACGTGGATTAATCGAGACCGGGCGTTATGGGGTTTTTTGTTCGAGTGGGACTTTAAAGATTTGATTCAGATAAGTAGACATATTTGTGTATTCATAGTCTTATATGTATAAAAATATTGCTAATCAAAGTGAGCAATAACTTCAGATTAGAGCGTCACGAGCTGTCCTTAGAGCTAAATCTATAATACTTTGGTACACTTGAGCTTGGCCCTGTCTCCTAGAACCTCTTGGTAATTCGGTTCGACGTCTCCCTCTAAGTGCAACGCCGGGTGAATACACTCTCGCTCTTTTGTGTTCTGCTTTTGTACACTGATGTGTTGGTTGATATTTTTATACTTGTATGCACATATTTTTCATTAAATTTCGCTCATAATCTGATTGATTTTTTAACTGTAATACACTTCTCAATTTATAAATAAAATACCCTCTCAGTAATGAGACCATCACTATCTATCTATTACTATTTATCTTCCAATTTACATGCTTCATATGAGTGAGTTCTTCAATTCATGCTAGTAAATTAAAATATTATTTACTTTATATATAATAATATCAATAATAACTTAATAAATGAACTATACAATGACAGTTCTGTCTATATAATATTATCTTCTATATTTTCTCTATATTTTCTATCTATATATCTATATATTTCTTTATATCTATCTATAATATATAATATTATAATTTATATTTATTTATATATTATATATTTATATTATTCTTATATTTATATACGGTAACTTGTTATTCTTACGGCTATAAAATTTCTATTTTTTAATATAGTAACTCATTGCTGAATACTTACACTATATATACTATATATAATTTTTGTTTTAAAAACACCGTGTAATCATGATTTTCTATTTTGTTTTGGTACGTCAATATTGATCTGTGTTTGTGTACACTATGTAATGTTAATTACTCATTGGGTGCCTGTTTTCTGAGATGTTCCATGGGAGGGATAAATATTTAGTCATAGTGTGATACTCTCTACTCCACTTTGATGTAGCACTCTCCATTCATTTTTATGTCTTAGTACATAATCCTAAGCACCTTGATTTAATCACCTCACATCTGGTTGAAGAAGTAAGTCAACATGTAGGATAGTGTGAGCCTGACATCAATAAGCAATATATATATTCGAAGGGAATTGATTAGAGATTATTAGTTAAATCTTAAATGAAAAATCTTTATTTGTTAATACTTATTACTTAATAATATTATTAATATATATTAGTAGCATTTAGCACTAGTTTTCGCGAATTCTAAGTCCTGCAGCGGTGTTGAGGCGGCAGACTTGGGTTGTCACCCTCAGCCCTCAGGAGCTCCTGGAGATCCACAATCTCCAAGTCAGGATAATCAGGGTCAATAGGAAGGTTCTCCTGGTCCTGGTTGGACTCACCAAATAAGGCGTTGAAGGCTGCCACGTATTTGGTGCCATTGTCCGTAGTGGTGGCCCCTTTCCACTTACCAGTGGATGCTAAAATATGATGAATCTCTCTGATTAGTTTCCCCAGTAAACTGTGGAGTTTGCCTTCCTTAAGACAATTATTTATTTGTTTTAGTCTTGTAAATTAAAATAATATTTACACCTCATATGTTCTTTTTGTTATGAGACTAAGGTATAAATGACAAAATTTAACTTTTTATTTTCTTACCTTCACCGTCCCTGACCGCAAAGTTGCATGGGCACCTTTTGAGGTTGACCCTGTCAATCCAGTGGACTGTCATTTCCAAGAAGGACCTATTGTGGGCGATCCAACTGTCGGCTGTAGTGGCCACCCACTTCTGGTGGAAGAGGTTGTTTGTCAGTCGAGTCTTCCCCTTTTGCAACAGCTTTTCAATATCCCTGCTCAAAGTCCTCCTTGAGGTGGGATGAAACTCGGGAATTAATGAGTAAAACATCTCCTTCGGTGTAAGGATCATCAGCCTAAATCAGTGGCATCCATTGAATGAAGAACCACCTAATGATGAAAAAGTAATTAAGTTAATAAATCAATATATTTTAAATTTTTAATAAAAATATTTTAAAAACGTGAAGACGCTAAGTCGCTCATATACCTATTTAAAAAAAATTGAGTTCAATTAAATTAACTAATATTATGTTTCTGAATTTTTTCACCTGGTGTAACCTTGTCTTGCTCTCTGCTGGCTGAACTTTGACCTGAAGCTCTCATCCAGAGACATCTGACGCTTGCGAGACTCACTCTCCCTTGAACTTGAGCGACCGCGCTTGCTAAGCCCTTCAATGGCTGCAGAGGGTGAGGGGAGAAGGTCAAAAAAACTTTCCTAAATAATACAAACTTTAATTACAAATTTTTTAATTTTCTTTGATAACTTTGTATAAAG
Organism: Trachelipus rathkii; assembly: GCA_015478945.1. NCBI lineage: Eukaryota > Metazoa > Arthropoda > Malacostraca > Isopoda > Trachelipodidae > Trachelipus > Trachelipus rathkii. The sequence continues at coordinate 17,999 of JABUQX010004160.1, read as the reverse complement.
TAATCAAGACTTTATCGGAGTGTTTAAATCTTGGATAACTAATTAACTCAGCAACACCAGTTAGTTGGTTGTAATCTTATCTAAATTTTTTAATTAATAATTATTTAAACTTACTGCTTTGTAATGCTGCTTAAGGTGGGACCTTGTCTGGGTGCTGTAGGAAAGCCCCTTCTTCCTTTTGGCAGGCGGATTGTTTACACTTGGCACACCGTGTGAATCTTCCTAAGAACACCCATCAAACTTTTCATCAGTCTCCTCAAAATTTTTCAAGATGAAGAAAACTGACAATAAATAGAAGTTTTTTTAATTTTTTTGAACTTTGGACCTATTGTTATTTACCAATTTTTAAATGTTCAATCATGAAAAATTCAAAAAATAGTTAATTTTACTAGATTTTATTTAAAGATTTAATTGGTTACTTTATAGTCTTTACTCTTTACTATGCTCTTTAGTCTTTTGTGGTCTTTAGTCTTTACTATAGCATTTAGGTGAGTTTCTT
>JABUQX010004160.1:10000-12500 GCA_015478945.1 Trachelipus rathkii | reverse complement strand
AGAGAGAGGAGAGAGAGAGAGAGAGAGGAGAGAGAGAGAGAGAGAGAGAGAGAGAGAGAGAGAGAGAGAGAGAGAGAGAGAGAGAGAGAGAGAGAGAGAGAGAGAGATGAGTTTAAAAGGAGAGAGAGAGAGAGAGAGAGAGGGAGAGAAGAGAGAGAGAGAGAGAGAGAGAGAGAGAGAGAGAGAAGAGCAGAGAGAGAGAGAAGAGAGAGAGAGAGAGAGAAGGAGAGAGAGAGAGAGAGAAGAGAGAAGAGAGAAGAAGAGAGAGAGGAGAGAGAGAGAGAGAGAGAGAGAGAGAGAGAGAGAGAGAGAGAAAGTTAAGTTTTTAAGGAGTTAAATTTAACAAGGTTGGTGCGGGCCCCACTGGGAAATCCCATCCAGATCGACAAGAATAGAATATGGAAGATGAAGTAGAGAAGCAATTCTAGATGTACAAGAGGTTGCAGATTTGAAAGGAGTAGAAGAATGGAGAGTTGAGTCATCTGCATAAGAATGAATAGAATTAGAAGTGTAGCTGAGATTATCGTTAATGAAAAGTAAGAACATAGAAGGAGATAGGTTGGAGATAGAACAAAACCTTAAGGGATACCACAATTCATTGGAAAGGAAGAAGAAGAGGTCGCTTCATTAACAAGCGTCGATTTGCAACGATCTCAGAGATAACTAGACAAGAGTTAGCAAAGGGAAGGAGGAAGCCCAAAGGAAAGTAGCTTAGAGAGTAGTGACGCATGCCATACCCGGTCAAAAGCTTTATATTTGTCAAGCGCCACCACACGAGACTCCCCATAGTTCCTAAGGGCTGAAGACCATAAATCAGTAAGATAGAAAAGTATGCCACCAGTAGAATACGCTTATCGAAAGCCATACTTGTGATCAGAAAGAAGGGAATGAGATTCCGGGTGATCCAGAAAAGGAGAGTTAAGGAGAGGTTCAAAGATTTTAGACGGAGTACAAGTGAGAGCTATAGAACAATAATTAGAAGGATTGGAGCAGCTACCCTTTTTCGGAATCGGCTGAACATGTGCACGCTTCCAGCACTGAGAAAAAGTATTAGGTTTAAGACATAGAGAGTAGCACTCTCTCAAAACAAGAGGAGGAATGCCGTCCGGGCCACTAGCTTTCCTGACATTTATACATCTTTAGGATCCCATGCACTCGATCATGTGAAATCACGGGTATAGATAAATGATAAGTAGAGTACTACTAAGAGGAGGGATGCCAGAATCGTCTAGGGTGGAAATAGATGAAAAATGGAGGCCGAAGAGGCTAAGCTTTTCAGAAGGAGTGTTAGCAACAGATCCATCAGCGCGAATAAAAGGAGGAAAGGCAGATTTACAGAAGTTGTTAAGATATATTTTTGGAAAGATGCCATAAATTTTTATCAGTAGGAGAACCAAGGAGGTCAGAACACTTTCGTTTTAGTGAAAATGCGCTTAGACTGTCTAATAATATCCCTACAACGATTCCGAGCTGAATGAAAATTAGTGTGATAGGAGAATGAGAGTTTTCCGTGCCCGATAAGCTCTGTCTCTGTCATGAAGAGCAAGAGAACAGGTGCCATCGGACATGGATTTAGAGGAGAAAAATACAACTGAAAAAGGAATGAACATGTCCATCCCATCAGCAACCACGGCTCCCACCTTTTCAAGAGACCAAAGCATAACCAGAATGAAAACAGGATTTACTCCAAGCCATATTCCTGTTCTCAGTCGAGCCAATTACGTGGATATGTCTTTAGAGAAGCAGTTAAAAGCATTTTTTAAAAATCTAAGTCATACTGGTAAGGGACTACTGGTTGATTCCGTTTTCCAATGGTTTGAAATAATTAATTATCTCGGTCATGTTTTAATAATGCTCCAGATATGTCACGTGCTTATTCAAGTTTACAAGTGAGAGTCAAACAAGTAAATCCTTAAGGTTACTTTATCACTTGCTTGGTCTACGCTCTCAATTTAATCTGCTTAACAGAAACAACTTCTTGTACTCCAGCTAATTCTTGCTTTTTTGAATTTTGACCAATTTGTATTTAATTTTTTTCTGGATCCACTGGGAACTGGATCAATTATAATGACTTTTTTTACCACGAGCAGTTTTACTGATAAAATTCTGTCTAAAACACGTTGATCTTCTTCTTCTGAAGAAGCATGTAGAAACTTGAATAAAGGCTGTGAAGTGATCATAAACACATTATTGTCGATTGAGCAAAATAAAATTGAAATCTATTGTTAATTGTGAAGCTGAAAAAATAACACGAAGGTTTGTTGCCTTAAAACTTTCTTTATGGTTGCTGCTGTGTGGGGAGGCCTCCATTCTTGAGAGATTTGAAGCTGTTAACAAACAAGTGTAAACAAAGAAAATTCATGTGGTTTCTGTCGTTGACTTGCACACATCTTTGCTTAGGTTTCTTGATAAGATGAAGAAATCTCATGAAATTTAAAGGCTATGGGTGACAAAAGATTCTCTCCTTTTGGCCACCTAGATCTACATAACGTTAGTAGTA
>JABUQX010004159.1:12500-15343 GCA_015478945.1 Trachelipus rathkii | reverse complement strand
GTTGCTAGCAATAGCTATTGATTACTTTTTACTGCTTTAAGTCTGTAAAGTATTATGTTTTAATAAAAAAAATGTTTAAGTATAAATAAAAATGACTCATAGTATATTTGAAAAGAAATCTTTGAATAGTTTACATTTGATAAACAATTTATGTTCGTTCGCTCGGCAAATTATTGCGCCTGCCGGACGCAGCGGCGGCGCGGTTCGCGGCGGCGTCACCTGCCGTCTGGCGTGCGGTTCTTCTGCATGATTCTACTATAAATCTGGAGAATAATGATTATGTCCTGCTAGAAGTGCTAGAAAAAGGAAGCATCCCCTAGCAACTTATAAACACACCAATCGAATCCCATTTTACCTTATAACATAGGGATAGACACCAATATTAGCCGTGTTCTATGACGTAGGATATGTGGCTGCTAAAAAGGCTAAAGAAAGAAACATCCTAGTTGGCTATTAAATATACACCAATCGATCCTCAAACCTTTATAACATAGGGTAGGCACCAATATTTAGGGCTGTTCTTATGATCAGGGCTAGTTAGAAAAAAGCTTAAACTCATTAGTAGGAAGCATTCTAGGCAACTTATAATATACACCAATCGATTCCCCATACCTTATAACCTAGGGGTAGACACCAATTGATTAGGGCATTCTAGCTCAGGGAGGCTAGAAAAGCTTGAAAAAGGTTGCACTCAGTGGGGGTGGCACTATGTGCAGCCAGTTGGCACTAATGTGGCAACTCACTCCGGCACTCACCTGACACTCAAATGTCACTGCATTAGTACTCACCTGGCACTTTACCTGCACTCATAGAAATTACTTCATAGAACACTTAATTAGAACACTACCTAGTCACTCCTTACGGTGATTGGAAACCATCAAAGTTGAACCGTAAAAGTTGAACCATCAATAAATCTGAGTAATCAAAGATGAACCATCAAAGTATCGACAAGATGACGTCATCAAAAGTTGAGTCGAACAAAATGCCGAGCTCATAAGATGACCATCAAAGCTGAGCATCAAAGTTGCAGGCATCAAAGCGAGACATCAAAGTTGAGGCATCAAAGTTGAGCATCAAAGTGAGCATCAAAGCTACGCATCAAAAGTTAAGTATCAAATGGGGCATCAAAGTGAGCATCAAAGCGAGGCATTAAGATATCGAGTGTGTGTGGTGTTGTGTGTGTGTGTGTGTGTGTGTGTGTGTTAATAGTCTATGGGGAGTGTAAGTGTAAGTGTCTATGGGTAAGTGTAAGTGTCTATGGGTGAGTGTAAGTGTCTATGGGTGGGTGTAAGTGTCTATGGGTGGGTGTATGTGTGTATAAGTGTCATAGTGTGTGGTGGTGAGCATGTGTTCAATGGTGAGTGCAAGGAGGTCTATGTAAGTGTAAGTGGTCTATGGGTGGTGTAAGTTGTTCATAGTGTATGTGTGTATAAGTGCATGTGTGTGTGTGTGTGTTTGTGTGTGTGTGTGTACCCGTCTATGTAGGTGTGTGTGGGTGTATGTCTATTGTATGTGTGTAGGTGTATTGTATGTGTCTAGTATGTGTGTTGTGTGGTGTTAGGTGTAGGGTAGGTGTCTAGTATGTGTGTGTGGGTGTAAATGTAGGTGTAGGTGTAAGTGTAGGTGTAGGTGAAGGTGTAGGTGTAGCTGTGGGTTTAAGTGTGGTTGTATGTATCTTGGGTTGGGTGTATTATGTATCTATGGGTTGGGTGAGGTGATGTCTGTAGGAGTTGTATGTGCCCATGTGTTTGTGTTTGTTGTGTGTGTGTAGGTGTTAGGGTGTGAGTGTAATGTTATGGGTGGGTGTATGTGCGAATAAGTAGCTTAGCGGGTGTGCGGTGTGTGGTGTGTGTGGGATGTGTATACGTAGCCGTGTGTTTTGTGCGTTGTGCAGTGTAGCGTTGAGGGGGATGAAATAAATGAAACTAAAGGTAGGATCGTCCATACAGGACCAGGTACCTAATGACCTCATGTTGAGACAGTTACCTACAGGCAGGTAATGCTCAGGTTACTTGCATAGCTTGACTTAAATTCCCCCCACGAAACCATTTAAGAATGGCAATTTCAGGCCTTGATACCGGTATCAAGCCAAATTTCAAGTCAAACATCAAAACGGGGGCTAATACCCCTAAAAAGGGGCCATAGGGGCAAACTAAGGAGGAGCACGTACGACGGTGCACGCAACCGTCTGGCACACCCCCCCCATCTCCGAAGGGCTGCCAAAATCCTATGCGTAATATATATATTATATATATATGATATATATATATATATATTATATATATATATATATATATATATAATATATATATATATATATATATATATTATAATATATATATATAATATATATATATATATATATATATACAGAGCATCGAATGCCTTGTTACTACTAAACCATCAATTGTTGAGAAATCGTCTTTCATAGTCTCGTAAAATGAAGCTAGGACATAATTGTCGACAGGTAAAATGGTCGACAGGTCAAATAGTCGACAAAAAGTTGTCGACCCAAATGCTGTCGACCCAAATGCTGTCTACAATTTTGACATTTTTAAAAAAAATGTGTCGACAATTTTGACAGTAAATTTTTTTTTATTATATCGATTAATCTATATATTTTTTTCGATATATCATATTTGATAATGATTTTTTTTTTTTTTTTTTTTTTAAACTAAAAGAATACCCCAAGGGGTATACCGCCCCGATGGCAAGAGTCGGGGTCTCTCGGCCTTCCGGGGAACTACGGGGTAGGACTAATTCCCCCCCTCCGGGGAGGGTCTCCGGAACCCCCGCTCTTTGGTATTTGGGTGTCGCGGGGGTTCCTCCGCCCTCGCCCTACG
>JABUQX010004158.1:27500-32359 GCA_015478945.1 Trachelipus rathkii | reverse complement strand
TTTTTTATATATAGGAGATTCCATTCCTCTCTCCACCCCTACTGCCGTAGTTGCCGTAATCATCTTGACAAACCGCCTACACTGTGCTCAGTGTACCTCGCGTCCAGCTGTAATATACCAAGAAGGACCTTGTTGATTTTTTTCAGGATGTCTCCCACCACTCTCAAGATGTACAATTATAGTTAAAGTCACATATAAAATATCTGTGAGCGTGAACTATTTAACGCTCCGCCCCTTTAGTGGGAGACTTGCTACATGCGTCACGCTCGTGCATCAAGAGTCTAAATATTGGGCTATATATTTGCGAGGATTTTATTCACATTGGGCATGTCTGACATCATCGGGTTTCGAACCTTTAAAACGTTATTGATATGCAGGCATCTTTCTGTTTGACGTCTCGTGTATCCTTCATTTTCGGGACTTTAGAAATAGTTTTGGGCTGGCCTGATTCCATAAACTGTGGACGTGAGCGCACTACCAAATCGTGATTACGCCATACCTTCGGCCCCAGGCTGCCGCAGGTCACCTTTATTCTGAGCGTGGGCGCTAGAGCCGACAGAGCAGATGATACTTCCTTTCTCTAGGCCACATACTCTTCCCATCCTTTCCTGCGCTACCTACTGAAGTGCTGCCGTCGCACGGTGGAGATTTGCCTTCACTTGCTTGTTCAGGAAGCAGAGCGACGGGAACAAAGTGTCCATATTCCTCAGTTCGATGCTGGACCCATAAAATCGTCGACTCCCTGGTGGAACCAGAATGTGTTGGGGCTAATGCGTGAAAATGTGATAGGTTTATACAGGCTTGTATAAACAAACTCACATACCTTCCCAACTTTATTCTTATTTAAAGTTTAGCAAGCCCCTTCCCGGACGTATACTCGGTAAGGAACGAGTACACACCAATAATTTTTCGTTGCTATATTCCAGACCGTGTGATTCTGCGTAGCGTGAGTGGGAGGTTGTGAGAAAATTTCCAGCTAGAGCAGCCACTGTGAAGCATTAGCGCACTCCTCGGGAGTGCATGCAAACGTCATATTCTCCCGGGTCGGTGTCCGACACGCGCATATTAAGACATACATCGAGCACTGTCATGCGACCGCGGTCATCAGCGGGCCGCCGTGGTATATGAACCTTAGTCGATATGAGCGCCTGAGGATGAAGACTGTAGAATTTTCTGTTCTCCCTGGCGCAGATCTTCCATACGCAGACTATTCACCGAGAAGAGTTCTAAGTACCCTTAAACTATACAAAGGATAAAGCGCTTGGCCCTTGAGCGGCCTTTCCTCCATGATGCGCTAAGGTGCATGGTTCATTGTCTGTCCTTGCTGCCCAACTCTAGCATTCCTTCTCAGCTTATATAATCGAGCAAATAAGCATGGCGGAGGGGTTCTTCTCCATCCTAGTGCTGGTTATTGCATAATAGTTGTCCGCCAGTGTGACCAAACCTGGGAAGGATCCTAACTTCTTCCGATAACCATTCGCCGCGTATTTGCGTTCGAGCCTGGCAAGAGAATGCAAGTTCATGGAGAAGATTGTTGCTTTCTCGGCCTGCTCCCACGCTCTGGAGCAACTGTCATAAACAACTTTTCTGACTACACAATGATGGTGTTTGCGTCTACCATATTATGCTCTAGACTCGGGTCGTCGCTCTGCTTTCATAAGGTTTTTACCAGCGGTGGTGTAGAGGAGAGTTGTGTGTGTGGCGTTATTCCTTGGATCATCTGTGACTGACCGTCGAGATTAGTGCAAGAGTCGAGTCGTATCACCAGCGATATGTGGGTGTGATATATGCTCGCTCTCTCTCGCGACACAGTATCATTCCCTTGGACCTGCAGTGGTTCAGTTTAGTCCATTGAGGTAACACACTGTCGAAACGTTTTGTAATTGGAGAAGGGGTGTCGCAAGCAGTGTACTGACGTGTTGCTTTTCACAAAAGGTCTTCCAATGGAGTATGTCGATTCACATCCGTTCGATCTCTCGTGCGGTGCTCCATCTAATGTTGACGGATCTTGCGCTCTACGTGTGACAAGGTGTAGGTTATATCAAGAAATTTACTTATTCACTGAATGCCACAAAGGTACGAGTATATATATATGATATATATAGAGTTGTTCGGAGTGCTGTCACTTGTATGTGGCATATATATGATATGTCTCAGTCTCCATATTGTACTCGGATCCAAGCAAAGATATAGTGATGTTGCGACGGGAGGATATTAATGACCTTGACTCTTCGTACTAATGGATAGTATATATAGGATCGAAGGTGCGTGGTGGTATCATCTCTCACTCGCGCTCCCTCACATCCATGTGGAGCCGACCGTGCGGTTCCTTGGGTTTGCTGCTCATGAGCGCCCTCACGTAACTTTTTCTTTACACATTGCTTACACCTTAACTAGTTGCTGCCTTTTCCTTGGATCGTCTTACGGTAACCATCACCTCATCTCAGCACTCTAAGACTTGGGGGGGGGCTGACGAAACAAGCATGCTGCCTCTTTACATCAGCTTGGTGGCGGGCCTAAGCTAGACCTAATGATTGCCCCATATATGGGCAAGAGTGCTTCGGGTCTTAACCTTCGTCTTCTGACCTCATTCCAGTTCGAAGGTCTTGAGAATAGCCACAGGACCATTTCGTTCCTCACCTAGGGAAAGCCTGGAGGTTGGAGGCAGGGGTGATACCCCTGTCCCGGCGGAGGGAGCAGCTCATGTGCTGGCTGTTCATCCGTCTTCAGGTTGCCTACCATCCATTGGGATTGACATATATAATAGAGCGCATCCATCACAACCAATTCTTCTTATTGGCCATTGCTGGGGTTGTTACTTACATCTTCGCTTTTTTCTTCATTGCATCTTTCATTTCATCTCTAACCCATTTCGAAACATAGTGGTTTTATCCGCCTCCTGCTGTTGCACGAAACCTCTTTACAAAGGCCGCGAGGCCACACCGGTGCAGTGAGAGCTCCTTTCCCTGTACATGAGGAAGTTCATAGCCTACCTCTATAGCAGTTTTACACGATGGTTCCAACATGGAGGAGTGGTTTCGGCTGTTGCATCCGGACTTTTTCAGCTGTTTCCCCACACCCTTTCACATTATTCGTCTGTTTTTTTTTCAGTTGAACTGATAGCTGTGTCCATGGCGGTGAACAGAATCAGTACCATCTCCCCTGAGGGTAACTTATACCATCTTTTTCCGATTCTAGAATCGCTCTCGCAGGTGTTGCCTTGACTGATCGACCCGAAAACCTTTTGGTCTCTGCGCCATTCAAACGTCCCTCTGCTGTTGCCTGTAACAGAAGCACAGATTGAGTTCCTGTTGTGTTCCTGGAAATGAACAGCCGATAGGAAGGCCAAACAAGCGCTAACGCACTGGAAGTCGAGTGCCCAATACTTCCTCCTGCTGTACGCCTGGGCGATTTCCCTGCTACGGATTTCCCCGTCTCTATACGTGGGGTTTCCTCTCTGGCTGGTAAACTTTTTGTGGGCAGAGGATGCTGTGACGCCAAACTACGGAACGTCAAACCCGTTATTGGACGGTGGGTCTTCATCTAGTAGAAAGGAGTCGCCTCCCTGGAGGTGGTCTGGATAGATTACGCGTCTGGGTTCCATACACCGTCAAATCTGGGATTTTCTTCATGATGGCCGGTGGGATCAGCGCCCGATCTGCCATTTTGCTCACTCCAATTGTCCTCATACGGTCGTTCATATCTTTTGTAGTTGCGAGGCCAGACGCGACCCTTCGAAACAAGTCCCTTTGATATGCCTCAGTAATACGCATCCTTCAGCTATTGCTGTTCACCGCACACCTTCTCCGAATCTTCCACACTTTCTTAGTGATCGAGTTTTTGGCTTCCTGGTGAACTAAACATCTATCTATATGACATCACGACATCTCAGGGGCCTTCCCCTGTAGTTGGAGTATCCTGATCACGGTACTACCGCCACATTCCTTTGTGCTGCTGGTGGTCCCTATCCACTTCAAGAAATTATTATTATTATCTCCTCCTTATCTCCAGATTAGGGGTGAGGTGCGAAAGCAATACACCGGAACAGAATAGTAGAAGAACATGACGTAAGTCGAATTGAAAGCCCCCCTCCCCTTTTACAGGGAGAACTCGCTTGCAATTAGAAAAATCCGACCTGAGGCATCATCAGACTTAATATACAGGACCCTCACTGTGGTATCCTCGTCAATGTTGTGGGTTCATGCGCCTCGGCAAAAGCCCACCAACCATACCCCTCACTGCCGCAATTCACTCGCTGTTATGTACCTTTGCTTCTCGCCTCTGCAAACTCACATTTCTTCTCCTTCAGACATTCGTTTACTGACTCAATCCACTTTTTTCTGTCCGTTCTCCCAGCGGTCGATTCCCAACACACTCACCACTATACATACGCTTAATCCAACCGACTGTCATTCATCCTTTCACCATGACCAAACCCATTCTCACGTACTTTCCATTTATTCTCTCATTTACCCTTTCCTCACACCACATAACTCCCTCTAATGTGTTCATTCCCTCATTTTATCAATTTCTTTTCACACCTAACACGGCACACTAAGATTGTCCATCTTGAACACATTGAAATCTATACTAGTACCTCTTATTCCAGACCATAGTCTCCGATACTAGAGAGTAGCAATTAACACAGGTAACTAACATAGCCCTCAATGTAGACCGCGATAACGCAGCTCTCAAGACTTAGTCCCTTTACATCACCAATCGATTTAATTGCACAGCCACCTTCTGTATTTCACAACTTTCCTACTACAACTCTGCATCATCCGCTCCCTTTTCATCAAACATATATCTAAATTTAAGCTCAGCAACTTGGTTCCAGTTGCGTCACGCATCTAACGATA
>JABUQX010004158.1:10000-22500 GCA_015478945.1 Trachelipus rathkii | reverse complement strand
GTGCAGTTGGTCTGCACTGCAGTGAGAAAGCCAGTAAGGCGTTACAGGATGACCGAACAGAGCAGCGCGCAGCAGAAGAAACTTGAATTGATGTTAATGACGCGTTGAACGATTGTGGTAAAAACAAACTCTACAACGAAATGTCTTACAACGGCGAACAACTTTGAGAGCAGATGGGCTTACTGGTGTTCGTTGTGCACTCCAGTGGCACTGGTCACTCATCCGGTGGTCACCAACATGAAGGGGTTATGGTCGCTGTTGAAGAACCACCTTCATTAGCTGAAGACTAGTCGAAGCCCCCTTCCACCAGACGCCACAATATATATATATATATATATATATATATATATATATATATATATATATATATATATATATATATATATATATATATATATTATATATATATATATTATATTATATAATATATATATATATATTTGTGGCGTCTGGTGGACAGGGGCTGCGACCCACCACTGATGAGTCCCAAGCAGCCCCCTGGGACGAAACGCCATTCATCGCGACAATGGCTCACTCTCTTTCAACTCATCCTAGTCTTCAGCTAATGTAAGGTGGTTTCTCAAGCAACTACTTATCTCTCTTCAATTATATATATAATATATATATATAATATACTATATATTATAATATATATATATATATATATATATATATATAATTTATTATATATATATATATATATATATATATATATATAAATATACTATATATATATATATATATATATATATATATATATATATACTATATATATATATATATATATATATATATATATAATATATATATAATATATATATATATATATATATATATATATATATAATATATATCAGAGGTGTGCAAATGAATTCTTGATATGGTGTTTGAGGTCTGAAGAGCCTGTGACAGACCAATAGATGGGGATCTTTATGCATCCCTTCCAGCCCTAAACACTAGTATGTGCATTCGTCACATATGAAATATTTTTCTTTCTTCCCCTTTATTTTTCAAATTATCCTTATATCTTCCAATCCTCCACCTCCATCGCAGTGTGCTATCTTTCTTTTTTTTCAATTCCCACGTACTTTCCTCTTTGAAAGAGATAGTCCTCCCTTTCCCCCCTCTATCACAGCCCATTGGGCCATCCGGTCCTCTCTTTCCATATTGACCTTACAGTACCTCACACTTCTTCGCCGTGGATGATGTCACAGGAGAAAAAATGGTCTATTTGTACGTCTATGACCGGGCCGCCAATTATAGGGGATCCGATACTTGAGCTAACTGGCGAGAAGGCCGTCATGCACTTTGATATATAATCTTGGGCTCTAACTTGAAGTTATTTAGGTTCCGTGCGGTTCCCAAGGGTGGGAAACTGGCGTAGAGTTCCGGGAGGATCTTCGAAGCCACACACCACAAGCCACATACCTAGGGGTAGGGTCGGAGAAAGTTTATGTGGGTCTCTTTCCTTTGACCCGTTGTGGGAAGAATCACTACCAGTCCTTATGAAATATACGCATTTCCAGCCCATCCTGTTATTTATTTTTGTTTCATTTATTTCATTGTTATTATTGCTCATCTACGGAGAAGAAGTCTGAGGTTTAATTTTTAATAAAACTGGCTCTAAACCAAGGCATGTATTATTACTATCTGTCGGGTTCTCAGCCTGCCCACCTCGGTCTCTCCTACTCCTAGACCAGGCGCTTTCGCGCTTCTTAAGTTCTACTACACCTGAAAGTTCTCTGCTTAACCTCAGCGTTACATTGCTGGTATGTCCTTGGCACCCCAGGTGCCCAAACGTTGGGACGATCCCGAAAAGGTGCCCCAGTCATATCCCGTTCTCATTGTTTAGACTTCATAGCTGCTCTCGTCCTTCGGAATGGCCACTAACACATATTCCGGTATATACTGTTATTGTGACTCTAAATACCTTCCAGAGCTCTACTCGAGCAAGAACATTTATTCTTAGCGATGTTATTTGAAAAAGCTTTAGTGTTTGAAGGACCCCAAACTTCACGTTAATGAGAAATGGGTCCCCTTTCGCTTCAAGCTACTACCAGAATCAAAGTTCCATCTTGTCATCCTTCACGTCTCTCCTGAAACATTCCTCCTATTTCCACTCCTGATGAATAAGAAACACAAAAGGCACCGTTTATTCTTTAGAACAAAAAAACGAAGATATTGCTGACATTTTAAAGAAATCTCCGGCATAAAAGATTTCCTGTTACAAGCGTTTACAGATTTCCCCCCACGTTGGGGATTCGCCTGATACCCAAATCCTCGTTTACTGCTGACCTTTAGTACCCCTTTTCCACTTTCAAAGATGGAAATAGGGTTTACAAGCTACTGTGTTCAGTACGTTTATTCCCCGACCCAGAACGTTTGCTTTAAATCCAAAGGTTTGGTCATCCGCCGAAAATTTATAGGGACCGAATGACATATGCCCAGTCTGTGGAGAAGAATTTCACATTCCCTGTGAAACACACCACACACTGTAAAACTGTGGAGGAACCCACAGGTGCCTCTTTCTTAAAATGCCCGTCTTAACTGTTTTGAACAGGAGGTTTGGAGTTATGCACCGTACAAAAATTGAGCAGGCGTTAGATGCCAAACCAGCTCAAAGACGCAATATCCTACAAGAGGGAAATGCTTATGCTAACAATTGCAGCATGGATTATTAGGCAACAAAAGAGATAACTAACAGTTGGTGACAGTACTTTTGGAAAAATACCATCAACTCGGATGCAACATGTCCCTTAAAATCCATTTTCTCCACTCCCACCTAGACATTTTTCCTCATAGTTGTGGAACTGTCAGTGAAGAGCATGGAGAAAGATTCCATCAGGATATTTCTGAAATGAAATAAATATATCAGGGCCTTTAGAATGAAGCTATGCTTGCGGATTACTGCTGGTCTGTGTGTAGGGATATTCCGGAACTCACTCACAAGAGGCAAGCCAAAAGAAAACGATCACACCAAACCAATTTAGAACTCTTAGAATGTAACTGTCATTAACAATATTTAAAATGCACTATCAATGTTGTTGGCATATATAATTAAAATATATAGGTTTCTCTTAATCCGTTAAAATAACATATTTTCACCTATTCTATATCACAGAAACTATAGATCTAATAAAGATTTTTGTTTGTCATATTCGTTTTTCTCACCCCAAACCCAGCAAAAAATTCCTATAGGATCCCATCCATTCCTATCTTAATTAAGATAGGAATGGATGGGATCCTATAGGAATTTTTTGCTGGGAAACAAGTAAGATTATTAGCACAATGAAGTTAAGGAAACATTCCAAAAAAACATTTTTTTGTTGCCCAGTGTTATTTTTGTTGTGCTTAATGAAACTATCTAATTGTAATTTCTTGAATACATGTAAATTTTGGTAAATATTTTTGGAAAGCATCGGCCATTTTTGTGGACAGGTGACGGTCCCTGGACAAGCAGTTGATAAAACTTGACTTTAAGGACAGGAGGTTCCAGCCTTATCTTATGTAACATTAAGTTAGTAAGGGAATGGCTGGAGAGGAAAATGATAAGGAAACAAGTGGGGAGGACTAAAAGTTGAGAAGTTAAGTGAATTAAGAATTATAAGGAAAAGCCATGTGAAATCACTTGAAAAATAAACAACTGAATGTGAACAAGGTAAAAACCAAATCTGGACAATGAGGGAAGCCTTTGTTTGTTGTGCAAGAAAATAATGTGGATGTGCTAATAAGTAGGAAGTAAGAATGTCCATAGTGAGTGGTGGAATGAAATGTTTGCAAGAGAAGAAGAAGAAGAAAAAAAAAGCGTGGGTTGAATGTGCTAAAAAGCCAATGATGAGGTCTCGAAGGAAAGGTGTATGGAAATATATATAAGGAAAAAAGAAATACTATAAAGTGCATACGTAGGAGGAACAAGAGGTAAAATCAGTACATTGAAACAAATGATTGAGAAAATGAGAGAGAAAAATAATAACTTGTATTTTATTCGTTTATTTTCACCAGGCGTATGATAGAGTAAATAGGGAAGCTTTGTGACGGGTGTTAGTGATATATATATATAATATATATATATATAATATAATATTATATACGCATATGTATATATTATATATATATATATATATATATATATATATATTTATATAATATATATACTATATATATTATATATATATATTATTATATATATATATATATCCTCATAGAGGGATATGTTATGCTCTTGGTATACAACCTAGAGCATGACATAGTGATTGTGCATCCCTCATTCCTTTGTCACATATGTAATCTTTCAGCCTTCATCCTTTCCCCTTATTTTTCCTATTAATTTTATGTTCTTCTTTCATCCACTTTCTCCATCCACAAATTTCTATTTTTTTTTAATTCCATTCCCCTCCGCAGTCCCTTTTACGTACGTTGAAAGAGTTGTTCTCCCCTTTTTTTCCTATCACAGCCCCTTGGGCCTTCCGGTACCTCTTCGCATGGGTCTTCAGTCAGTCCACATCACACTTTTTCCCCGTGGATGAGGGTACAGGCTAAAAACTGGTCTTTTTGTTCGCCTATGACTGGGCCGCCAATTGTAGGGGACCCGAACCTTCGAGTTAACCGTCGCTGGAGGCTGTCCTGCACTTTGGTGTATAATCTCTGGCTCCGACGTGAAGATATATAGGTTCCGTGCGGTACACGGGAGGTAAACCGAAGTAAAGTTTCGGGAGGCTCTTCCGAGGCCACATCCACAGCCTACCCTACAGAGTGGGGTCCGGGAAGTTGTGCGATTCTCCGGTCCATCCTGTTATTTGCTTTAATGTTTCATTTGTTTTATTGTTATATTTGCTCATCTATGGAGACAAAGTCTGTGGTTTAACTTCTATGAAAATGGCTTGTAAAGATAATACGTTGTTAAATCAAGGAGTGCACAAGTACAAAATTTCGTGAACCCTACCTCGGTCCCTCCTACTCCTAGACCAGCAGGTGTTTCCGCTTTTATTCCTTCTACTACACCTGAAAGTCCTCTGCATAACCTCAGCGATTCGTCACCTGGTATGCCCTCGACACCCCAGGTGCCCAAATGGTTGGGGCAATCCCGAAAACGTGGTGCTCCCCCGTCCTCATTTATTTACTCCATACGCTGCTTCCCTCCGAGAATGTCGACTGATAAATCATTCCCTATATATTACTTATTGCGATCCACCTACCTCCAAAGCTCTTACTGAGCAAAAAACATCATTATTCTTAGCAATGCACTTGAAAAAGATGAGCTCCAAGTCACGTTAATGAGAAATGGGTCCCTCTCGTTTCAAGCTACTACCGGAATCAAAGTTCTATCTTGTTCATCCTTAATGTTTCATCTTTGGGAAACATCCTCCTATTTCCACTCCTATGAAATAAGAACACGCATTCGAAATACACTATTTATTCTTTAAAACCAGAAAAACGGAGATATTGCTGTCATTTAAGCACAATCTTCAGAAAAGATTTCCCGCTACAAATCTTTATAGATTTCCCACTTCCTCGAGACTCGCCTGATAACCCAAATTCTCGTTTACTGTTGACCCTTAATACCCCTTATCCACCTTCAAAGGTGAAAATAGAGTTTACAAGCTACAGTGTTCGTACGTTTATTCCCCGACCCAGACGTTGCTTTAAATGCCAACGGTTTGGTCATCCCCGAAAATGCTGTAGGGGATCGCATATCACATTCCCAGTCTGCGGAGAATTTCACATTCCTGTGAAAAACCACACCACACTGCAAAAAACTGTGGGAGGACCCACAGTGTCTCTTCCTTAAAATGCCGATCTTACCTGTCTTACGTATTCAAACGGGAAGTTTTGGAGTTATGTACCATAACAAAAATTGAGCAGGGAAGATGCATACATCAGCTAAAATGACAAATATCAGCACAAGACAAAGAGCAATATTAAGCTACAATTGAAGGCAGCCCCTCTGTCTCCCGCTTGTTAATCCACCAACACAATTCCATTCCAGTAGAATTCTTCCCCTAAATTCTAGCTAAACTCGAGCAGTTACTGCAATCTGAATGCCTGCATTGCCAATACTACCGACCTCTCAAATAATCCAAAAGCAGCCCTTGATCCAATCTCCCTTTCAAAAATGCCATCAACAATCCTACTACGAGTACTAGCTCTCAACCAAGTAACAATGAAACCAAGTTGGTTCATCCAATACAAAGCTTGGAGGAAATTTCCTGCCAAGCCACTCTGTCCTATACCCTCCCGAGATGAGTTCGTCAAACTCATGTAAGGCCTGCATCTATGTCCCTTAATCTGTCTCCACCCTCCAACCGTTACTCAATTTCCTGAAGAAAAAAAAAATTTCTTAAACACAAAGAAAAGATTAATTACCAAGCTAGATTATTCGCTTAGATATAAAGCATCAGAATTCCTAACGCAAGACATAATTTCTCCAGTTTTAAGAATTGCAACTCAGAAGAGACTTCGTTGGAGAACTCTTCCTGAGGCAAAAGCATCAACATTAATAAATTGTACCGCAAATAATAACAGGTAATAACAAGCCACCAACCAATTCTTGATAGCTTGCAGGATTATTCCAGCTCTTCGCGATTTCCTACTTCACTCTCTAAAGGTTTCTATGCCTTAGCGGATGAAATGGATCATAGTTCCCAAATGGAGTTTGATGTGAGGACCCACTCTCTCTCTCTCTCTCAAATGCTTCTTGCTTTTCCGAGAGAGATGAATGAAAAACCGTTCATGTAAACATCGTAAGTGCTCCAGCGTTCTAAATCTGCTGGTGGAACGAAAGGGGACCCAAAGGTTTCCCATCTTAACCCAATATCCAGTTTTTCAAAATCACTCACCTGATCAGCTCACTAACAAGTGTCCTAGCGTCAGCTCCGTAACCCACGATCTCAATTGGATCCCATATTGCCCTACTCAAACTCTTTACCAAAGGTGACACCTTCGGTGGTGCCTTTCATACACTGCTCCCATGGAAACAATGCCATATTCTCCACAGCATTTTCTGATCTGCTTGATTTGGCAGATGCTTGACTTATCGGCCTTTAAAAAAAAATTTTTTTTTTTTTCCAAAAACAGGAACATTTTTGTTGCTGCTTCCAATGACCAACAAGTCACGACAAAGATGGAACTTTGGTTTGAACTCGACTTACTTTCGCATTCTTGACGATGTCTCTCCACCAAATACCAATGAAAACTCTTTTCCAAAAGCGATCGTACAACCCAAACTCTCTGTTGTACGACTATTCCTACCAACAGGATTTGTTGCTCCTCCTCCTCGAGACCCACGTCTCAGCCTTTACTCAAAATCGGAATACCTCCAACATCACCCCTAGCCACAATATAGACAATTTGTCTACAAAAGACTATCTCATACATGTATAACACGTAGCACGGCGCACCTTCCTTCAATGTAATTGTCGTGGCTATACTATAATTTTGAAAAACTTGTTCAACTAATAAACAATATGTACACAAAGTGCATATGTTTGCAAGGAACCGTTCGACTACGTCATCGCGACTCTTTCAAACCGTCGGAATATAAATCGCCGCTAACCTCTATAGAAAGAGTGCCAATGATAGGGGAGGTGCAGGAATACTCATTCATAAATCTGTCCCCTATTCTCTAGTCCTCTGGCAAACTAGACTTCATCACTGGCAGCAACGAAATTCATTCTGTCCACTCGACCTTACTGTCTGCTCGATCTACTTGGCTCAGAGTATCGAGTTTACTAAGGACGACTTAACTGATCTTTTTAAGCAGCTCCCTACTCCGGTTGTTATACTAGGAGACTTCAACCTCCGCCATCAGTTATGGGGCGACTCTGTCACCTTGTCTAAGTCCAAGATCCTTGAAGATCTTCTAACACCCTTTTTCCTGGGATGCTTTAACACAGGACTACCTACATATGAACGTTTATATACTCTCTTTTCTCCCTTTATCGATATTTTCTTCTGCTCTCATTCTCTTATAGATCGCTTCACTTGGTCCCGCTTTCATTATTTATAAGGCAGTGACCATTAATGAACTTGAACCGAGCCCAATGTTAAAACCCAATTCCAGCTGGCGTTATGACCGAGATGAGTGGGCTTCTTTTCATCAGGCCACAGCTATCACACTTTCCACCTTCAATAAGCTGTTTTCGACTGTTGATGATGCCTTTAACTTCTTCCAAGAAGTTATCATCACAGCACAATATTCCGCAATATGTATTCCACAATATTCCGCAGTTAGACGTTCGGCAACCACTTTGTGGTCCAAAGAGTGTGCGCAAGCTAACCGGGAGAATAAAAAAAAAACTCTACAGGCAATGCAAAAGGACCTGCACCACCCCAAACATGATTATTTTTAAAGCAGCTGCGGCGAGATCTCGTCGAATTAACTCAAACACATAAGCAATACTTTCGAACTTACACTTCGACTGTCAACTCCACAACGTCGCCTTTCTTAGTTGGAAAGTTGGTTACAGAAAATATCACGCGCTCCAGACAACTCTTTCACTCACAGTCCTCCGTTATGAGTTGGATATTAACTGACACGATCTCGATTCCTGCTGTTGCAGATGCATTAGGTTATAGCTTTGCTAGCCACTCGAACTCTTTCCGCTACCCTGAAGCATTTCAAAAATTGAGAATTTACACTGCACCTCCAGACTTTTCAACAGCTAAAGTGGAAGATCATACCTATAACCGTCTTTTTATACTTGCAGAGTATCAAACTGCACTGGCGAATACCAAAGACGGTGTCCTTGTCCCAGACTTAATTTCACGCCTAATACTCAGTCATATTCACCCCACTGCTTCGTTCTTGCTGGATCTGTGTAACAGAAATCTGATCGAAATCTTCTTTCCTCTATTTAATTCACAAGCTTTTGTAATCCCTATTCCCAAACCTGGAAAGGATCTAAAGTTGGCGGACATCCAAAGACCAATTTCGCTGACCTGTCATACTTGCAGATTAATGGAGAAAATGGTTTCAGGCTGCCTTCTCCCAGTTGTGGGGAGTTTATTGCAAGCCTTTTTCAAACTTCCATTTTGGTTTTCGGCAAAAACCAATTAACTGCGGATCCCTTCTTAAAATTGGATCTGGGAATCCGGAAACCTTTCTGAACTGGGGGGATGTTTTTTTTGGTGCCCCTTTTTTTGACCTTGAAAAGGCTTATGACATAACGTGGAGAACTGGGATTTTCCTTAAACTCCACTCGCTCGGTTTCCGAGGAAAGCTCCCTCTCTTTATTAAATGCCTTCTGTCAGACAGATCCATCCAGGTTCGGTGTTCTTCTGTTCTATCATGCCATTTTATTCTGGATGAAGGCATTCCACAGGGCAGTGTTCTAAGTGTATTATTATTTGCTCTTGGATTCAATGACATCGGTACTTCTATCCCAGCGACGGTCATTTTTTTCTCTATGTTGATGACCTGGCCCTATATATTGCCGGTTCTAGCCTGCCATTTCTTGAAAAGCAACTTCAACTAGCTATTGAGAATATTTCACAATGGGGTAATTTCCATGACTTCCATTTCTCGAACACCAGAACTTAGGAAATACTATTAAGGAAAAAAGGGAATCGAAGAACCTGCCACTTTCCTCCTGCGGACTTAAGCTTATATGGTTCACCCATTCCTGTAACTTAACAAGTCAAATTTCTAGGACCAACCTAACATAACATACGCGCCGCACATTAAACTCCTGAAAACGACTTGTCATCGCGTGCTTCACCTATTACGTCATCTCGCCTCAAAATCTTGGGGTGCTGATCGCAAATCCTTTGTATATCTCCACAGCACTCTAATCCGATAAAAGCTGGACAATGACTGCGTAATATATGATCAGACATCCCCAACTATACTACACATGTTAGATCCCATCCAAACCTAGGAGATCCGTATCTCCACTGGAGCCTTCCGATCGTCCCCCCGGAAGAGTCTTGAAGTCGAATCCGATTTGATACCCCACTACCGTCTGCTCTGACACCGATTCTGCGGGAGATACTTCAGAAACCTAATTACCGGCCATTTGCAAACACAGTATATAACATCCTTTACTTCTTCAACATCACTTTCCTAAAGGTGCTGCCTTTCTCTTATGACGAAGGTATACACCTTGGCTATTCCCTGCTCTCCCACCATTTGCTTGGTCCTGACCTCTCTCTCCAAATCTAGCCACCCGCTGCCTTGTTAAAGGCATCGTTCCTGTCTCATTCCGCAGTTTACGGTGGATTTGCTCCAGTGATTACTGACAGCACTAAAACAGGAGACAGTGTGAGTGAGTCTGCTGTCTTTCTTGACCGCAACATACCCCCTCGTTTCAATTTTTACGGCAGAATGAATGGGTATAATTATTACCCACTCTCGAATTCTATTCTTTAACCAAGACCAATTTATCGCCGTCTTGTATACACAAATTATACAAACGTGTGATAGAGGAGTTTGAATTGAATTTTTCTAAGTCTGCAGTATCAAAGAAGTCGACAATAATACGCTTGAACAAAACATGTTAATGACAAGGTCTGACGAGAATCGAAAGAGCCCAAGCTGGACATCTGTTAACTATCAATGTTCTTGCAGCTGTGTCGCAACATTTAGCACGCTCACCTTTGAAAGTTATCGTCACAAGTTGGACTGTCACCAGCTACTATTTTGAGGAATACAAATAGGTCAAAAGTGAGTCTCTAAGGCATTGGTGTCGTCCGTGAAGTCAAAGAACAAGACTATGAAAAGGATTACGGAACTGACGCTGGATTAATCCTTTTGTTGATGCAAAGGGAATTGAGCAATTGGATAGTGTGCACTTTCAACATCTGTAGCAACAGCACATACTGTATGTGTCTCGTTTTTCGCCAATTATAAATACATATATACAATAGAGGGTTGAATTTCTTTTGAAACACAGAGTATTTACCCTAATAACTTTACTAATATTAAACTCAAATTAAATTTAATAAAAAACAAAGTATCTATACTCTGGGACTACAAACATTTTAATAAATATTATCAATAAGTTTCATTAAAACCACTAAACACCCTCAAAAAAGTTCAGAAAATAACACACATGAGAACATATTTACATGATCTGGAGCCTTCACTGAACTTATCCAAACATCACAAAAACTAGCCCTTACATATATGTTACTTCACGAAGGTATCTAACCTCTCTTAACCATTGAGACGCATCATCATAAGACAAGTTGCTTTAATAAATATGTTCTTCCAGAATCTTTCAAGCTCTCCTAGCTGAGGTGTATCTTCTACTGTTATCTTGTCATATTTAATTATTATTATTCTTATTATTTTCTTCCCTCTTTCACGTTTTTAATAAAATTTCATTTTTTTTCTTTCCAGCTACAGCTAATTTTCTTTTCACTAAAGTATAGGTTAAATTTCTCTCGTTTCTTTTTTTCATGTGTTAACCTATGTCTTTTCAACTGTGCTTTCCACTTAGTTCCGTAGTTACACTCACAACATTTAAATAACTTTTATTTATTTTTATTTATTTTTTTTTTTAATTTTCTCCCATTTAAAGGTTTTTTTTATAGAGATGAACCGTGTCAAACCTTGACGCATAAGGTCATCCCACTTATGCTATCCACATCCAGCACAAGTCTTAGGAGAGCAATGCTCTTCTTTATTACCATTTTACTCAATTCCAAGCTGGTAATCGACACTGGGAGCTTCTCTCAGATGTTCGAGAGACTTCTCTTGATTATCCCCAGTGCTCCCACCACTATCGGTACTATTATGTTTTCAATATTCCACATTCTTCGTATTTCGTGTTTCAATATCTTTGATACTTCAATTCCTTTTCGAGTTCATAAGCCACCAAGTTGTTGTCTAATGGAATCCCACCTCTATTATATAGCATTTCTGTTCCCTCTTATCTTTACTACTATGTCTGGTCTATTATGGGTGACTGCTAATATCAGTTGGGATAGCACAATCATAATAATATCAACGCCTCTTCATTTTCTTCTATTTTCTGGGGGGTTATGCTTCAGTAAAATCATTAACTTCCAGTCTGATATTTATACTTCTGGATAAATTTGAAATGTTATAAGACTACAGATGGTGTTTTGTCTTTCTGTATACAGATGACGATTCAGTAGAACTTGACACCCCGCTAAGATGTGAGAAACGGATTCCCTGTCCTGCTCCCATACTCTACATCTGTCACTGATGTTTTCTTTTTCGATGTGCTTCCTGTGCCATCTTGTTCGAAGAGTGCGATCTTGGGCTGCTGTTACTATTCTTTCCTCTTCAGATCTGAGTATGCCTTTACTGAATAATTCTACCGATTTGTCTCCATCAATGTATACTTCCCCCAATAACTCTTTATTTACCTCTTGTTTTCTCCTATGTATGCACCTTTTAGTATTTCTTTTTTCCTCCTTATATAATTCCAAGCATCTTTCTTGCATAGTTGTAATATTAACACTTCAATATTTGTATACTTTATTTTATTTTTAATTTAAATTGGTATTTTCATTCCTTTCATGAATACGCATAT
>JABUQX010004158.1:0-2500 GCA_015478945.1 Trachelipus rathkii | reverse complement strand
ATACCTTGTTTTACTACATTTAAATGATGACCTAAACTCGCAGATTGATCAGCTGATAAGTCGAATGCGTACAGATTACTGTTCTTGGAGTATTCTTCAAGATCTATCCCTATTCCGTTATCACTGCATGAGACAGTGTTAGCAATTAAATCATAAAAAGGTCTTGTACATAAAGTTTGGTTATTGTTAAGCTGTAGTTCATAAGGACGACCGTAGGGGGTCCCGTTTACATGTAAACTGACACTCCTTACATCAAAAGGTTCAAATTTAAAAGGTGAACGTTCATATTGACCTATGAACGAAGAATGACTGATCATACCGAATATAAGTTTATGTGGCAAATTACCATTTACAATATTAGGAATATTAATACTTGAAAGACCTGTAGTAAAGTTAAATAACTTTGTTTCCACTCGTTTGATAGGATACTTTGCTGTAGTGTTCAAGAGAGATTTTTCGATTTCCAAATGTCTTTGGGGCAGTAATTTCACTTTTCGTACATAGAGATAGGCTTCTAACAACTTGTAAACAGGTTTAGGGGAGACTGTGACCGTTGATGTTTTAGATTTTACACCTAATGCAAATTTCGGTGATGCTCTTGCAAGTTTTATTTTAACTTCAACCCCTGGTAGAATAAGCCTCTCTTGAGAAAATATATCCCCACTTACTCGCCCGTAAAACTCATACGTTTTTCTATCGTTTTTACTCGCCTTATCTATATGTCTGGCTGAATCCTTGAAACTGTAAAATCCACACGTTTGAAGATGACTCTGTTTAGCATCGTCAGAAAAATTCAACAAAGTTTCGATGTAATTTCTGTACCCGTAATGTGCGGCTGATGTTCCTAATGAAGTTTCATTAAGATATACATCAATTTGATTAAAACAAGTATACATGAAATTGGACTCTGTATACACTATATGTTCATCTCCTGTAGGAAGATCGTTTCCATCTTCATCGATCAATTTGGTTTTCAAATATAGAACACATTGGAGGGATCTAGATATAAATCAGAAGTAAACCTGTATATGAACTCGAGGGGACATCGAGTATTTGGTTATGGAGATGTACAGGAGGTTGATGCTGATGAAAATTGGTTTCAGTTAACTAATCTGGTGGGTTATCGAGGAAGGATCCAGTGATCACTCTATGGCAACAGTCTGGACTAGACAAGGATGGGGAAATGCATCTTGTATAGAAGAAAGACTAAGAGTACTGATGAAAACCATATATCAAACATTTTGTATATATATTTTAAAAAAGAGTTGCCAATATATATATATATATATATATATAATAATAATATATATATATATATTATTATAAATACTTATATATATATATTATATATATACTATATATATCTATATATATATTATATATATACATTTCACATTTAAAAGTGAAAATGAAATATATACAATATGTTAAATGTTTAATAATGAAGTATTTTACTTAGATTGTGAAAACTATATATAATATTATATATATATATATATATATATATATAATATGATATTATATATAAATATAGATAATATATCTAATATATTATATTAATATATATATAATATAATAGTATTATATATATAATATATATAATATATAGAGAAAAAGTGTACAACCATAAAAATTATCTCAGAGATTTATTACTTTTTTATCTTTCGAGGCTTTTTTTTTTTTAGTTTTTCAATAATCTTCGTTCTTCTTCTTTCTTCTTTTTCTTCTGCGTTTTATGTCTTTCTTTCTTATCTTTATTTTCTTCCTTTCTTACTTACTGAGTTTTTTTTTGTTTTAATTCTTACGTAGCCTTACACCCGACGTACAGCTTACACCTTATTTCTGCGTTTACTCATCCAGCATTCATCTGAATACCGTCTAGCCGTCTTCTTTAAGATTCACGAGGGTTAGCTCTGCCTGCTAATTTTGTAGCCGTGTGCAAATTCCTGATACGTTTATAGCTATTTTTTCCTAAATATTCTCCGCTTCTTTTAAATAGAGGTATAGCGCTCCGCATTAATTTAGCGAAAAAAACCCCAAGCCCATACCCTCGCTGGATCTTAGACCCTACAAATACCCTATCGCCATACATTTTTTTTTTGTCTAAGGTTCTTAATCAGTTTATCTTTACTCTCTGTGAACAAAATATAGAATGAGTAAATATATTTTATTACATTACTTATATATATTTGACCGGTTCTTAACAACATTTACATCATTTGATATTATATAGAATAAGATTTCGATTCGTTTTAAAAAATAGTCTAACATATTTTTCTACATCTTTTTTCTAATATGAACCTTGCACAATAAACTTCCATTTGTGAATGGATATGGTTTACCTTCGGTATCCTTTATATATATCCGTATCGAACCGATGGGTGATCGGGTTAAAGGTAAGTAATGTACACTGGGAAAAGAAATAAATCGACAATGAGGCGTGAAATGTACAGCTCTTAATAATTGCGCCATGGTATCTCCTACATGTTGATGTTTGACT
>JABUQX010004157.1:7500-15000 GCA_015478945.1 Trachelipus rathkii | reverse complement strand
ACCACACCATTTATGTGATGCACACTTAATTCAAAGGAGATAAGCTCCTAAAACAGAGTCTGTAACTGGTTGGCGGAAAAAGAAGCTCTTAAGACCTTCAAATAGCTAACCTGCTTAAGCTTCTTAGAGAGAAGAGAGAGAGAGGGAGGAGAGAGGGAGAGAGAGAGGGAAGAGAGAGAGACGGGAGAGAGAGAGGTGCAGGAGAATTGTTTTGCTCTGATTGTAGATGTGAGGAGACAGAAGAGGAAGGGGATGAAGAGAGGAGATGGGAAGGAGAGGGAGAAGGACTAGCAAGAGGAGAAGAGATAGAGGGAAAGAGAGAGGAGAAAGAGTGAGAAAAACGAGAGAGAGAGGAGAGAGAGAGAGAGAGAGAGAGATCACCAAAATATAAGGAGCAGAAGAAATTTGAGTTATGTTTGTTTGAGTAGTGCTTGTAAATCTGTGTGGGTACACGTGAAGAAGAGAGGCATGAATCGTTGCAATTGCCAACGATCTGCAGATCTTCTCGTTGCAAGTTGTCCTACTTCTCTACGTCATCAATATTTTTTCCACCACCTGAAGAAGAAGAACTGATAAGACAACATTGCATTTCGATCACCATTTCTCATTAAAGCATGCCAAGGGGTGTATATTTAGTGCCGTTTATTTAAATTTAACTTGCTTGTTCCGATGGTCCGGATGGGTAGCCATTACTGTGAATCACGCTTTCTCCTACACTTTTAGTCCATAACAACCGATATCTTTTTTGGCTAATTTCTCTTTCTATTTTCTGCCTCTTGTTCGTCCCTTTTGATCTTTGTTTGTTGGCAACATATTCTTGTCAAGATCGCTCATTACCAAACCCTGCATTTCTCTCCTCCTCTAAGCATGAGGAATAATCTATACTCTCATTTGATATATAGTCATTGCATTAGCATGTGGCAATATCAAATAATCGGCTAAACTGTCTTAATTCGCTATCTTATTAATATGTTCTTGCATGATTCCTTTAGTTATTTGAGGTAATCTATATTGTCCGTATAGCTTTTGAACTGGCTAGCACATGTGCTTGTCCCGCGTAGGTTTTTAGCCTTGTCCAAATATCATATATTCTGACCTAAAAATAATTTGATGCATATTCACTTTTTCTTTCATTAGTCCAGATTAAAAAAAGCAAGAAACATTTCAATGTGAAGCTTGTACTACTGTCTTTTCATTTATCTTGTCCATCACCAAAAAATCCGCTGTCTTCTTGTCTTCTGTGGGTCATACATGTTTAATGAATTCAAAGAGTCCTTGGAGCACTACAAACATAATCGAACAGAACAACGTCTGGTACACAACTGATGAGACCTGAGTTGTCATAGGCTACATTTTGTAGAATCCTGCGCAGTTTCAATGCGCAGTCGGCACCATTAAGCATTCATTCTTTTACTTTCAAATTAAGATGGTATTTCTACTTACAACACACATTAGATGAGAGGCAAAGATTTCTAAATATTAGGATTTTTGCACCCTAATATATATATATATATATATAATATATATAATATATATATTATATATATATATATATATTAATATATATATATAATATATATATATATATATATATATATTATATATATATATACATATTAATTTAAAGTTGTATTCCCTTTATAACACTCAATTAAATAAGATCAATAAATCTTTTAAAATTTTTAAAAGCTTTCATTATAACAATTTAAAATGAAAATGCTAATCCATAAATATTTTGAGCAATATATAATATTATATATATATATATTATATAATATTATAATATATAATATATATAAATATGTACGATCTATAATTATAATAATATATTACACCCTCAATATATTTCCGCCATTGTTTTTTATATATATGATTTCGCTCGTATATAACAACCGCTATAATGACACATAGAGGAGAACACTAATAGGTAGTTGGATATGATCAAGTCCATCTGCACACGAAGTTAAGGAGAGCTACCAGTGAAATGACAAAGCGGAAAATTGTTATTGTCGATCGAACATTGGAAATTAAAGCAAATATATACAGACTTTTGTGAGTTGCAATGTCCGGAAACCGAAGCACTATAGCCATGACTTGGATAATAATATTACATTTTAAGTTCGGCTATTTAAATTAAATGGAAAATTTAATAAAAGTGTCCGTTGTGCTTTGAGTTCATAACTAGACGTACGATGACTGTAGAACTTTACTTAGAGTGAAATTTGACTGTCAAACTCCGTTGGTCAATCAACAACCCACTTGATAAACTGAATGAGTGTTATTTGTGGATAAAATAACGTAAAACCCTCTCACACTCCCAAAACGAATCAATAACGACGAATAAAATACTTGATCATTCTATAATCATGCGTTACACCCAATTCTGACAAACATTTTCTAAAAATGTTGTGTGGACACTACACAAGATTTCAATAGTTTTTGGCATAGTTCGTCACTCCTTAACCTCCTTCATGAAAAGAATGAGCCGTAAAATATCTAAAAACGCCCCAAAATGTGCATTAAAAGGAAGATCTGAATTATCTCATTCATATATTTATTCATTTTTATTTTTTTTTTCAGTTTTTTCAACCACACACAGGTAGAGCCCTATTCAAGGAGGGGGTATACTCATTTTCATGTTTGAGCAAGACACAGCTATCCCAAGGAGAGAATAGCCCAACATCCAGCCCGATCATTTATGAACCTGACCTGGGTATCCCGCTTTGTTGAACGAGTGCTCTTCCGCTGAGCTGCGGGGTATAGAATAGAGGAGGTTCCCTGCTTCTGGCTACTACGCAAAGTTCCTCTTATATGTTCAACTGGTCACATTTACGCGATCAACATATCACTGGTCATAGACTAAGTGAGAGTATTCTCACAATAATTCCAAGTAAGTACATACGAATAACCAAAATCATGTTATAGGGTACTTCTTCCTACCATCTATAGTATTGTGTCCAAGATTCTGTTTATGTTCCACTCTTTATTTTCACCATTTATAAGAGATTTAATCTCTCAATCCTCCAATAAAATTCAATCATCTGGTGATAAATCTATTCATCTTTCTTTAACTCACTCAAGAGTTGCTTCTTAATTTCATCTATCCGGATCTCGTTTAGGCTGGCGATTTAATGGTAATATTCGTTATTTCCAAATGAACTAACTTGTTTTATTCATTTCATTATTTTATTTTTTTTTTTATTTTTTTATTCATATTTTTTTGTCACACTTGGAAAAAAGTCTTCACTGCAAATGTTGGCAGTACCTAAAAAATATTTATCCATAAATTGACCCACACCATATCCACACCCACAGCCACCCATATATTATATATATTATATATATAAAATTATAATATATATATATATATAGATATATATATAGTATTATAATTATATATAATAAATAGATATATTATTATTACATATATATATAATAATATATATATATAATAATAAATATATATATATATATAATATATATATAATATATATAATATATATATATTATATATATTATATATATAATATATATATTAGATAATATAGCTCGTTTCCCTAATTTTATGATTTTTCCCCTATGAATCTACGCTTTCACCTTATAATATTTCATTATTCGCGAACAAATGATCCAATAAAACATAAATTAAACTTCACTAAATTTAAATGTATAGTACATATATACAATGTGTAATTATATATATATAATATATATTAAATATAATAATATATAATATATTATATATATATATATAATATTATATATATATATATATATAATATATATATTATATATATATATATATATATATATTATATTAATATATATATATATATATATAATATATATATATATATATATATATTATTAATATATATATATTATATATATAATATAAATATTTATAAAAGATAAACGTTCAAGATATTTGAGGAAAATAAAATTCAATTCAAAATCACAAAAAAATTGTATGTTCTATTTATTTATAAAAATTATCTTTGATCGTGCTTAACAACTTATGATAATTGGAATACTTTCCGTCCTTATATTGGTAGCTAGGTGGTGATGGAATGACTCATTAATGCCAGTATGTTAGGCTTTCTTCTCTGTGCAGAATTAAAAGAATGTTAGTGTTGTAGCTGGGTCTGTTCAGAGTAGAAAATATTTTTTGTAGAGATGATGTTACTAACTCAGCGACGCGGAGTCCAGTGTTTCGAATCTCGCTGATGGAGAGTAATCTCCTTTGAACTCATTTAATCTTCTGGTAAATGCTAAAATATTTTGGAAACAAATATGACTAGCAGATCAAATTTATTATACAAAATTAGTAACATTTTTATAGATATCGATATAATATGGACTTTGCACAGATTATAAGTAT
Organism: Trachelipus rathkii; assembly: GCA_015478945.1. Classification (NCBI taxonomy): domain Eukaryota; kingdom Metazoa; phylum Arthropoda; class Malacostraca; order Isopoda; family Trachelipodidae; genus Trachelipus; species Trachelipus rathkii. The sequence continues at coordinate 10,619 of JABUQX010004157.1, read as the reverse complement.
TCGATCTATATTATGGCTCATGAACTTGCTCTCAAATGTTTGAAAAATCGTCAAGAAGTTAGAGATATTGAATTGCCATTTCATTTCATTTATTCTGACTCTCACCGAGGCATTTCTCATACTTCTTTAACAGAAAGCAGTAGCAGTTCTGTGCAACTTCCAAAATGTTTGAAAATGTTGGCTTGAAAACCTTTCAAAACAAACGCACATTTCAATATGATTAAAGCGGTTTCGTCACTAATTATGGAAAATCAATGTAGAAACATAGTGAAGAGGAGGAGAATAAAGATGAAAGTCACAAACAAACTTATAGCAAATTTGCATTTATTATACAAATTTCAAAGAGAGTTTTTGAAGAAGTTAATAGTTTTGATTCAATCAGGTCCTCTAAGCCTCAACAAACGTTTTAAAAATTTTCTAGATCTAACAATCCATTCGTATCTATGTCACCTTTTGTCGCCCATTCGTGAGAGCTTTGTCCCTTTTGTGTCTGGGAAAATCTTTCTATTTTTCTATAAATAGAGTCCGCCTTGGCAATCTAAAATAGTACGTAGTTGCATTCGCTGTGCCATAAAGTTTCTAATTGTACTTCACATGGATGTGAACAGCAATGAACATATAAAGCAGCTGATATTTTATTCAGCTTAAAACAACTCTTAAAACTTTCCTCAGTGGCTTATCTGCAACATCAAATCGTTCATGTTCCGTATCAGAAAGTCAATGATTTAGTTCAGTTTACTAGTATCAACTCCGAATGTAGGATTACTCTTAATGCTTTCAACAATCACTAACTAAGATTCTTCACCGACTACAATGTTTCCTGTGTTCTCATTTATATCAGATATTGTTGTGAGCAATTATACTTTTATTATTATAAAAATAAAATTAGAGAATTAACCATCAAATTTTTTTATCGTTTAAAAAAGTTCATCAGATACGCCCTTGTCTTTACAAACGTTAATATATATAAATAATATATATATATATATAATATATATATTATATATATATATATATATATATATAATATATAATATAATATATATATATATATATATATATATATATATTTATATATATTTATATAATAATATAGATATATAATAGATATATATATAAATATACTAATATATATAATAATAGTATATATTATTATAATAATATATTATATATATATATATATATATATATTATAATAATATATTATATAAATATATATATATATATATATAATAGTATTATAATATATATATTATATATAATATATATATATATATAATATATATATATGATATATATATTGAGTTTAAGATGTATTGTTGCTTGTATCTCAGTATATCAGAATAGAGCAACTGAACAAGATCGAGTTAAATATTTAGATTTAATTTTGGATGAATGGAACGAATGATGCAGAATGTGTAGAAAGTGTAATGTAGGAAGGTAGCTGGTCAATTAACCTTGTGAATGTAAGGGACTAATCTGAGCGCGCTAGGGTTTTGCATGAATGGTAGTACTGGAGAGGATGAAAGGATGATGATAGTCGTTGTTAACCGGAATGATATATGGGTGAGTGTCTGGGAATCGACCCGCGGTAAACAAAGAAAAAGTGATTGAGTTCCCAGTGAAAAGGGGGGGGGGGGGGGGAATACCTGAAGTGAGAGGAAATGAGTAGCAAGGCGAAAGAAGTGCATAGCAGAGTAAATGAGGGTTTTGCGAGGGTATGTTGGGGCTATACCCCAAGGGATGACCCCACATTAATGGTATACCACAGTTGAGGGTCTGTCGTGGTTCGTGAACTTAGTTTATTTTTTCATACTACTTTTCGTTCGGTGTATGCTGCGCACCTTACCCCCAATCTGGGGAGAGAAGGGTAATATATTTTATTATATATTATATTATATACAAATATTATATATATATATATATATAATATATTATATATATATATAATAGTTATATATATACATATATATATACATATATATATATATATATATATATATATATATATATATATATATAATTATATATAATATATATATATAATATATATATATATATATATATATAAGTAGTAGGGGAATCGGGTATCGAACATCCTCCTATCTGGCTTGAAATTAACGTCTGTTCTGTTGTAAAAAATGTCATAAACTGCAGATAAGATAATTGAAAGAAGGTGAAAAGCTTTGTTCAATGAAGATAGGATATTTTTTTAATCGTCTTACCAGACCAGCTCTCGCTTCGTTCGCTCGACAGTTTCCCTACTACTTATATAATATTTTACAAAGACGGTTTTATAAGAAATCAAAATATCTTAAATTTTGCTTATATGTAAATTTTTCATGAAAATAATATTTGAAAAGTTATGAGGATATACATTAAAAAATAACCACCCTGTAAAAACTTTGATAGACAATTTTATAGAGAATTGCAAAATAAGTACATTTACCTCTATGCATGTTACTCATAAAATGAATATTGAAGGAATTATTTTAAATTCTATAAAAAATAGAATATATTGAAATACTGTAGAAGTTCCAAATTTTATAACTCGAAGTATCCTCCGTGGTGTAGGAGTTAGAGTAACGTACGCTATATGATTTAGAGATAGCGAGTTCAAATAATGACTTGGATAATAATAAGAAACTTCTAACACGAAAATTATGTTCTTTATGTAATAAAAGTATTATAAATTTTAAAGGACCTGAAAGAAGTAAAATATACCGAAGAAATTTAATGTAATGTGATAATAAAAATTGTCGTAAATGAAATGAAAATAATTTTAAAGCGTATTGTTATACTAATATAAAAATCATTGATCCAAGAACATTTATTAACAATATGATAAATTCAATTAAAAAAAGAATTCAAGAACAAAATTGGGCAAATTTAAAAGTAAATCTAACACTTCATGTTGAATTTTATAAAAATTTACCTGGTGGAAGAATATCATATATTAAACATTGGTTTAGCAATGGAACTATGAGAGGACATATATACCCAAATAGTCAAAAATCTGTTTTTTAGCAGTTTCCTAAGAATCCAAACAAAACTTAACTAACTTAACCTAACTAACCTAACACCTAACCTACACCTAACCTAAATTAACCAAACCTAAG
>JABUQX010004157.1:0-2500 GCA_015478945.1 Trachelipus rathkii | reverse complement strand
TTTTCGGCGCAATTGGTTTTCGATGCAGCCCATTGAGTTATTACACTCAGGTGAGGTTTTAACCCTTTCAGTGGATACTACGCATTTTCTTCTGTCCATTTGTCACGAAACTCGTTTCTCCCATGAGCTCTGCAGAAGATGCATGTTTGCTAGGCGCTTAAGGATTCCATGTGGTCCAGAGTGTCTTTAAGCCAGAAAAGTAAATACGCTGTTGCTAGCCGTGTCGCCCCTAGAAACTATGATGTCATATTTATAAAGTATAATATACGTATATGTATTATATATATATTATAGTATATATATTATATATAATATATATATAATATATATACTATACTATATATATTAATATAATAAATATATAAATATATTATAAATATATATATATATATATATATAACTTATAATATATATTATAGTAAAATATATATATATATATAGTATAGTAATTATACTATATATATACATATATATATATTATATATTATATATTATATATATAGTATATATATACTATAGTATATATATAGATATAGTATAGTATATATATATATAATTTATATATATTATAATAGTATATATAATAATATATAGTATATGATAGTATATATATATAATATATATATTATATAGTATATATAATATATCAGAGGGTGAACCTGGCTCATGTATATGGTGTGCTATACATTGAGATTGCTAATATAACCCATGAAACTGCGTGAGGTTGGCTGTTGGGGGGAGGTTGTGGTGTGTGGAGAGAGGTTGGATTTTTGTTTTGGGGATTGTGTGTGTGGTGTGTGTGGTGTGTGTGTGTGTGTGTGTTGTTGTGTGTGTGTGTGACTCCTCTTCAGCATAATTACCATCGAAACAAACAAAATGGTATATTTTCCTAGCGGGATGGGGGGGGCGTTGCTTTATAGGAAAATGAGCATTTAAGATTAATTTTGGGGTGGTGCGTCGCACCGACTAGGACACTAGTATACGCCCCTATTAATATATATTAATATATATATATAATATAGTATATATATAATAATATATATATATATATATTATATATATATAGTATATATTATATAAATATATATCGTATATTATATATATATATCCCATATGTCAGCTCTCAGCGCGTAACAGTGCGACATCACTGCGACGTCCTTTGGTAATGTAATATTGACGTACTCGTTACCGACACCGCAGCCAACGTCTTACATGATAATTATATTCTTCCGGTATGCTTATAATTATACTTTACAGAGTGATAAACTTTTTATATATTATATAATAATTATATATATATAGTAAATAAGTATACTATATATAGTAAATATAGATAATATATACAACACTTTGGCAAGTTTACTGTGGCCGAATACTGAATGGCGCTGGATGCTTGACTGGCTTACTTGCCGCACTTAGTATTATTATTATACTATATTATATAATATAATATATATATATATATATATATATAGTATATATATTATATATATATACTATATGATATATATAAAACTACAACACGAGCCTATGTGGCTGCAGCTTTGGCGAGCGCCACGAGACTTAGAGTTTGGCGTAAGCCAGTCAAGCCAGTCCAGCCAATTCAGTATAGCCACAAATGAAAACTTTGCCAAAGCTAAGTTGTATATATATATAGATATATAGTAATAAATATATATAGGATATATATATATATTATTATATAATATATAGTATATTAAGGTATATAATAAAATATATATATAATATATATATATAATATATATGCTTGCATATGCATAATATGTTTGAAAAATAGTGTAATTATTAATTTCCGTTGGTATAAAAGTTGCTTTCAGAAACTCTATATGTAGGCGCTTAAACGAGCGACAAATTCACATTTCAGATGATTAGGTTGCATGATGTACCTTTCTGAAATAAAATATAGAAAGTAGATAAAATTTAAATATTTCCGGTGAAACAGTCCTAAAAAACAGAAGACATATAAAAGACAAATTACACAAATTAATTGAAATAATTCGCCTGCTGAGTCACGTCAAACTCACTTTCATTAGAGCATACCGCGACTGGAGACATAATTAAGTATATTTGCAGATGACGACCGCAAATGTACGACATTTGAAAAATTTAAATTACATTACATAATACATTTTGTAGAAATCATGTATAAAAAAATGATCATAAAAAACAGACAAAAATTAATAACGGAAAACAGATTATGAAAGAGTATAAGGAAATTGAAGAGAAAAAAACAACAGGGTGTTTGGTTTTTTATAAGAATGTGATATTCGTACGCCTGCGAGTGTATCTAAATATCAAGCGGAGAAATTATTAATAAAGGTCACAAATGTTACATCACTAGAATACGTGATTGGTGCAAAGACGAAAGCTTACATCAATAAAGCGAACGAGGCATGTCTGTGCGACAGATACGAGGAGTGTTGTGTAGTGTGACGAGAGGTCGGACGAACATAATGTCGCGGGTTGATGTAATCTCGCC
>JABUQX010004156.1:5000-27500 GCA_015478945.1 Trachelipus rathkii | reverse complement strand
ATATGTATATATATATATTATTAGTTATTATATATATATATATATTATAGCTATATATATATAAGAGTTAGATATATATATTTGTTTATTTATAAAGATATATATATATATATATATATATATATATATATATATATATATATATATATATAATATATATATATATATATATATATATATATATATATATATATATATATATATATATATACCCATATAGCACAGATGGTTGCAGATACATCACAGCAACGTTAATGTTCGTCGCACTCGTCACATCACACATACCTCGTATATGTGACATTGCTGTTACATCTTATGCGATGTACGCTTTTTCGTTCCACATGCAACGTAATTGCAACGTAACATCGTTACTCATAAATGTTTCCGCGACACTGCCAAACGTACGATATCATTTAATAAATATAACAAACACCCTGTCTTTTTTCTCCAAATTTCCTAAAACTCTTTCATAATCTTTTTCATTTTGTTTTGTTGTTAATAAGTCATTTTATACATGATTTTCTACAGAAATTGTATTATGTAATTTAAATTTATTTTTATCAAATGTCGTACATTTGCGGGCACTCATAAATATAATTATGTCTCCAGTCAGCAGTCACGATATGAGTGAAAGTGAGTTTGGGAGTGATTTTGCCAGTGTTATTTCAATTTGTGTAAATTTATTGTGTTTCTGTTTTTAATTTTTATGTGTTTCACGGAAATATTTATTTTATTTTATTATAGTTTCTTTTCCGAAGGTCACTAAATGTAACCTCCCTATATGATAGTGAAATTTACTGACTAGTTAAGCCTATTTAGATTTCTCAAAAGCAACTTTTTACCACAAAATTAATAATTTTACTATTTTATAAATATTAAGTCAACAGGGCATATATATATATATATATATATATATATATATATATATATATATATATATATATATATATATATATATCGTAATTGCCTCACAATTCCTCTTTATTTCGAATGCATACCATATTTGGTAAGCTATGCATTTATAAAATCAGAATTCGTCACACCTTAGAAATTCGTTGCTTGCAAACCAACAACGCAATATGCAAGAATGGCCTTGTAAATGAGTGGGACGCTGGTCGCTCCTTCTCGGTCCTAAAGGCCCGCATTTAGTTCTTTGTGGCGAGTCAAACTATCAAGGTGTTTTGGTGATTGTGACATAAATGGAAATCTATCAAGCCCCTATGCTTCAGATATATATATATATATATATATATATATATATATATATATACCTATTATTCTTCTTGTGTGTGTGGGATAGTTTGCAACGTCATAGTGATAAGTGCTTAGTAACTTGACTTGCAATTCGTGGATAAGCTCGAATTCACCATTTATATATATATATATATATATATATATATATATATATATATATATATATATATATGTACACCTATTAGGTATATATATATATACAAGTATATATATATATACACATACTCCTTATATGATTATGTGGCCACATAATTATATAAATAAGTATGTATTAGCTTTTAAATCTATTTGCAGTATATTGTATATATTTTGTTTCTTAAATGCTGGACGAGAGTTTCTCGAAGAAATTAGAAATGAGAGAATTTCCCTTTGCATAGAGAAAGAATCTCTAAATAAGTACGAGGTAAGAAAAAATGTTTAACCAAACCATTTATTGTACAGTATATAAAAAACAATCTAATATTCATAACACATTTTTAATTATAAAAGGTTAAAACAATTATCTTCTTATGCTAAATATGAAATGTTAATTACCAAGAGCAATTGTATAACCAGCTTCAGACATGCTAAATATGAAATGTTAATTACCAAGAGAAATGGTATAACCAGCTTCAGACATGCTAAATACGAAATGTTAATTATCAAAGAGCGATTGTACTCTCATCATCAGACATGCTAATTAGGAAATATTGTTAACATTATAAAAGCATTTAACTAATTGTAGGTTTAATGAGTTTTGTATTATTTATATTACATGTTTCTAATTTTTATATAATACTTTTTAGGCGGTTTTTTATATGAGTCTGATTTATGGATAGAAGACCACCTGTGTGGCAAATAAACATTGTGTTGAAGACTTATTTCTTTGCCCTGTGAGCCGAGTCTAATTAAGAATTGGGAAGAAATTCCATACTGGCCACCTCAAACCAAGGATTTCCGTGCCGTTAATTCTGAGATGAAAAATTGCCAGATGACGTTTCCAGGGTCCGAACCCCGGACCGAGGCCCCACGACTCAGCCGCCTCTACTTATATGGCAGCATCGAGAAGATGCAAAAGTAAGTTTTATATGAGATAAAAACAAATTTTCATCCCATCTATCATATATATATATATATATATATATATATATATATATATATATTTAACCCACAAAGAGAGCTCTCTATAAAAAATAAAGTACAAAAACATAATTAGGGTGGATATACCATCCAATTTATCCAATAAAATTTTTGTCGAAAATTTATTATTATTATTATTTTATTATTATTATTATTATTATTTTGCCTATGATTTGCATATCTGTGTATAACGTGAAGGATTGACTAGCTAGCAATCGTTCGCATTATTCCTTTTATGAATATTGTCGATTGAATTAGAAAATTTCTTAAAATAAATAAGAAATTTTTGATTCAATCATTATTATTATTATTATTATTATCATTATTATCATTGTTGTGGTTATAATCATTTATATGGTAGAAGGTTGAAGAGGGATGATTTCTTCCATCGCTATTTAACCATACCTTATGAATGATTGAAATTAGTTTTGGAAAAATATTTCCGCACTAATTGAAACGATAATTAATGATTAATAATAATAATTAACCTATGTACATGTGGTCAAATTTTCAAATATTTTTACTAACAAATGCTCTGTTTATTGAAAAAAGAATTTACTTAATTTTAAGGAAAATTCGAAGTCGGAGAGACAGAGGTGATGATAATAATCTTTTATTCCTTCATCTCTTCTTTTATTCCTTCTTTTCTTTAACTTGGCAACTGTGTTGAAAATTGCAGAAACAAAGAGAAAAAATTCTCAGGAGGGAGTTTCAAAGCCACGCCTCACAAAAAACGTTGTTCGCTGTGTCGGAGTCGTGAGCGAGAAGTTGTTTACGAAAAATTGGAGTCGGAGGCCCGAAATCGAACTAACAGACCAACGGCTAACGGCGCTGATACGCATACAATGTAAACATCTCGTTCAAATCGTACACAAGCGTTCATATAGAGCAACACTAGAAACAGGAAAAGTCCTTGAACAGAACTCTCTTTGTTTTCTTCCTTTAAAACTATTTTCAATTCACTTATATATATATATATATATATATATATATATATATATATATATATATATATATATATATATATATATATATATATATCTTTAAATCTACTTGTAAGTGTGTGTGTGCTAACACACAACTGCTAACATTTTTTTTATTGGGAAATATCTACGGGTGGCTTAATTTTAAGTTGATAAATACTTTTAAGCTTATATATATATATATATATATATATATATATATATATATATATATATATATATATATATCCAGTAATTTCCTATAGAGGGTAACCCCATGATTATTAAACCCCATTTGTAGATTCAGGAAAGCCTGAAAAAGCCAGTCCCAAAAGCTAATTAAAATTAAGTTAATCTTAAGTTATATATATATATATATATATATATATATATATATATATATATATATATATATATATATAGGGGGTCAGTGGAGTTGGGGAAAAACGGAAAATTTTTATGAGAAAATTTTGTCTAGTATAACCTATATAGGTGTCCTAAACGTTGCATAGTAGTAAAAAGATAGTCAGAGTAGTAGAAGTAGTAGTGAGAGGTTCCGCAGACGACATTTATAGTTCCAATACTAGTTGACACTGTTGTTTGAGAGCATACAGGAGAGATAATTAAGTGTCATACTGACGTTTTGTGTATTATTTGTGATTCCGAAAAAACAAAATGGCGGAGAAACCAGTTTCGGAGATAGGAGACAACGGTGCTGCTGACGAAGAGAGAGACGAAGAGAATCTCGGATTGAATAGAGACGGTAATGACGAAGGTCATATTTCAGATCAGGCAAATGGAGGGGGGGGCGGAGATGAAACGCCCATAACCCAAGAAAGGGGGCGCGCTCCCCCAGGGATTAACCCCATCCTACCTCCTGTGGAACCAAGGGCCAGTCAGAACCCCAACATCACTCTTCTTAGCCAGGCATCCCAAGTAGTAAGGGAGGGAGCACCTCCCCCACGGGTCGAAACTCCACCATATATGCAGAAAACGGTTGCGCTGGACAACACATTGAACCTACAGCTTAAGCCTGCTACTGTTGACACTACTGTGAAAAAGAAAGTTCGTAGGAATTGGGGGGGATTCGAAGCACAGAACCTCAATGAAAGCAAGTGGGAGGGTGCAGAAATACCGAACACCTCCCCCTGGGGACCAGACGGGCCCCCAGCGATACAGAACCAAGCCACAGGCTCGGTCCGAACCCCTGCTGGGCCTAACACCGCTCAACAACCACCAAGCGTCCTCACAGGAGGAGTTATGGGAGGAAATAACAACGAAAGTGCTCCAGCAGGACAGCGCTAATTACGGGTTTTTACCAACGGGGACGATGCCCCCACCTCCCTATTATACAGGTATGCCACCTGGCAATTACACCATGCCTAACCAGTTCCATCCTTACCCCGGGGCATGGCAAGGATATCCTTATATGCCTCCACAACCATTTGGAGCGCCCTATTACCCAACTAATCTGTTTAACACTGCGTTCCCAACGATTCCAGAAAATTTGAAATTATTTGGCAGACATCTTAAGACAAGAACATGGAAAGGCATCTTATACCCAGATTTCATTTCTTCTTTGAATACACAGCTAGAGGCTTTAGGCCCATTAAATGAAAGTCAAAAGATCACTTTTGCAAAGTCGGCAATCTCTTCCGATCAAAATAGCGAAGCAAGAAAATACCTGCTCCGAGATAACTCTTTTTCAAAATTTACCAGATTAGAAGACTTTCTCTCCCAGTTAAAAGTTTTTCTGCAACCTGAAGAGAAGAAAACAGTTTTCGACTTTATGTTGGACTTTATAGAATATAGAAGAGAGAGAGATTCAATTTTTACGGACTTCGTGCTAGAATTAAAAGACCGGTTAACGAAGTACCAGAGCCGCCTGCATGATCTGGATGACAAAGCAATCTTCAACTCCAGGCAGATAAACCTATTGGTTACCGGGAAGATCATTCAAAACGTAAATGAAAGAAGGGATGGAGACAGATTACGAGAAAAGATCCTTAGGGTATTCGATACAGAAATGAATTTAAATGAATTGATCGAAAAGCTGTCTCAAATTTCAAATGGAGCTTTGTTAAAAGATGAGTATAGAAGGCCAAATGAGGGCCGCACCGCTAGGGTGTTCTGGGCCAAAGAAGAATCGGGAGGGAGACAGAGGGTTGGAGTTAATAATTCATATAGGGACAACAGAGAGCCATCGAAGCCGAGGTATGAGGAGAGAGGAAGGGAGGAGGTGAAACCCAATTACACTCCTCAAAGGAGGAGAGATGAGGTAAAATCGAACAATATTTTTCATAAGAAAAGAGAAGAAGTGAAGGCAGGGCATGTCACACCGAGTTTTAAGGGTTTCTTGAAGAAGATGTCCGCCCAGGAGTTAAGAGAACATCCTGTGTGCTTCTTTTGTGAAACGGTGGGGCATTCGACCCAAGCATGCCGCTGGGGATTGCCGTACTGCCGGGAATGCATGGCATACCATCGAAGGGGGTCACAACCTAAATGTAGAGGAGTACCGCCCTGGAGACCGACCCCAGAAACCTTGTTGATGTTCACCCCATACAATAGCAGAATTGATATGGACAAAGGGATAAAGGCGAGAAAACTTGAGTCTTACAACCCAGACAGGCGAGGGCCTAAGACTTTTCCCAAGAAAAGGGAAGGGTACAAGCCTCCTGATGGGAAGGTAAAGAACAACGCGAGGGTATATGTGGCTGAGAGCCAGCCAAGAGATTTGGAAGTGAATGGAGAAGTGGAGTATGGTGATGGGAGGTATGAAGAAGAATATTCTCATCCTCAAGATAGGATAGAGAATGAAAATTTTTAGAATCGGGCAAGGAGAGGAGAAGGGTGAGAAAAAAGTTTGAAGATAGAGTGAAGAAATGGGAAGCTAAGCAAAAAAGAAAAGAAGTCGTACAACAACCTTTTAGGCTGGGACGACACTTTTATACGAATGTCTACCTTGCTCCATCTTTGAGTAGTAAGGAGGCGAAGACCAAAGTCTTGGTTGACACTGGAAGCAGCGTCAGTATTGTCACCGCCCGGCGGCTCAAGCAATTGGAAAAAGAGGGAAACTTCAAAGTAATCCTCCGTAAGACCGATTTAAGGGTACAGGGAGTGAACAATAAACCAACGGTGTTGAAGGGAGAAATACAGTTATATCTTCGCCTGCATGAGAAACACTACCTTACCACCTTCCAAGTGAGTGATAACGATGGAGAGAATAGCTGGGACATTCTGTTGGGTAGTAACGTTTTGTCTAACATTCCCATAACTTTAAACTTCTTTTCTGCTAATATGTCTATCATGGAGGGTAGAGAGATAGATATTCCGATCTTTGCCGATTCGCAAGGAATTTATTTGGTGAGAGAATTTTCTGATGGAAATCTTAAGAGGATAAGAGACTTCAGAAAAAGTGAGGAGCAGTTACCCCAGGTCCGAGGACCTAGAGAGAGGAGAGCTAAGAATTCGAACCAAATTTTCGCTCAACCACCCGCACGTGTTGCGGACAAGCATCTTTTTCCTAAGAAGGCCGCCTTGCCAGTTAACAACGTACGCAACGCGGACAAGCATCTTTCGCATAGAGAGGCCGTCTGGTCAGTTAATATTAATAACGCACACGCCGCGGTTAAACCTCGTTCCTATCGGAAGGTCGATTTGTCTGTTTCCCAAAAGGGGGGGACAGCCTCGTCAGCGCGAAATTCACATGGGCAGCAAGTGCCTAGACAGGGAAAAAGAGATAGGGAAATTGGCTTGGACGGAGAAGCTCAGGTGGAGCCAGACAAGGTGAAAAGGAGGACAGGGTGGGAATTGATCACTCCCCCCTCCCTTCGTCACAGCGCTGATTCCCGAGGGGCAAGACCCAAACTCAAGCACACTCCCTCAGTTTTGGAGGAAAATTTGGACCAATCCGAAAATTTGGAAGTTTTGGAGAGCGATGACCATGAAGAAGATGGCCATCTGATGATGGATGAAAAAATTAAGATAAAATTGAAGGTAATTGAGAAGACTGTCTTGCCTAGTCAATCATGCGGATACCTAAAACTCCGACCTGAAACTCAAGATGATTTTGAGCTGGAGCGGAAGTGTGTAATGACACCAGCTTTCACCATGGGACCATTGTATTTGGCCAATACAATTAGCCCAGTGAGGGATAACACGATTATCCTCAGTTATATCAATTTGAGTGACCAATTGATTAGCCTACACAAAGGTGCGACCATAGGAGAAGGTTATCCGATTATTAGCAGACAGGTCAGAAGAAGCGCAGACGATAAAGGACACCAGAGAACAGTTTCCGCCAATGTAGCTACCTGCTCAAAGGGTCTTACGAAGACAGAGTTGAGACGAGTGTACAAAGAAATCATCGAAGAAAAGATGTCCAAAGAAGATGCGGAAAACTGTCTTCTCGAAAAGCCAGAGTACATGGAGGAACTGTTAGAGCTCCTCATGGACTACCATGATGTATTGGCACTAGATGATGATGCTGTCCCCGTCTGTCCGCTTCAAAAATTTAAGATTGAGCTGTTACCCGATGCCCCGAAAGTCATTTTTCGTAAACAATACAGATTACCGCACCGGTACTTGCAAGACATCGATGATTTCACCGAGTCTGCACTGAAAAAAGGGTACATTAAAGCAGGGTACAGCCCCCACTCGTCTCCGTTACTGGTGGTGGCTAAAAAGAACAGCTCAAAGCCTCGAGTGTGTTTGGATTACAGGTACCTCAACTCCCACAGCATACAGGACGTGTTCCCTTTGCCTTCAATAGACGAGATTTTTACATCCCTAGGGGGCAATACAGTGTTTACATCAGTAGATTTGCTCGACGCGTATAATGCCTTGGAAATAGAAGAAGAGACACAAAAGCTGATGGCATTTAGGACCAGGAAGGGCCTTTGGTGTCCCACTCGTTTGATGTTCGGTCATAAGAATGCTCCAAGCATTTATGCTCGCACGATGACAATGGCGTTAAATCATCTGCTAGGGCCCGTAGCACAAGTCTATCTAGACGACGTATTGATCCTGGGCAGGGACGTGGCGGAACACTTTGAAAATTTGAAGAAAGTGCTCACTGCTTTTAGAGAAAATAAGCTGAGAATAAAATTATCTAAGTGTAGCTTTCTCCAATCAGCTGTTTTGTACCTAGGGTTCAAGATAGGAAGAGATGGAATTAGTCCAGATCCGGCCAAGGTAGAGACAATGAAGAGTTTCGTCCCTCCTACGAATGTGAAGGAGACACAGAGTTTGCTCGGTTTCTTCAGTTATTTTCGCTTCCTCATAAAGGACTTCGCCGCGGTAGCACAACCTTTGTATGATCTGATAAAGAAAGGTGTCCCTTTCCTCTGGACGAAAAAACAACAACAAGCTTTCGACACTTTGAAAGAGAACCTAGTGGTGCAGCCACAACTAACTTTTCCCGATTACAGCAAGGAATTCTTCGTGAATACAGATGCCAGTAATTTCGGAATCGGAGGAGTGTTGTACCAGTTGACAGATGAAGGGAAGGAGAAGCCCTTATCTTTCGTGTCCCGGACACTCAAGGGCAGTGAGTTAAACTATGATACGATCGAAAAAGAGTGTTTAGCCGTGGTGTTCTGCTTGCAAAAGTTTAAGAACACCATCTTCGGCTATAAGGTAACTATCATAACCGACAACCAGCCTCTCTGCTTTATTTTTAGAAATAAACAGCAGACTGGCCGGTTAGCTCGGTGGAATCTCTTGGTAAACAGCTTCTCACCCACCATAGTGTATAAAAGAGGAAAGAATAATGTTGCCCCAGACTATCTGAGTAGGCATCCGGCATCTAATGTGTTCCTGGTCAAAGAAATAGCGAAAACAAGGGAAACAGAGAAAGCAAAGAGAACAGAAACAACAGAAAAGCTCCCTCGAATAGATTTCGTTTTGAGTCGGGAAAATTTCATCAAAGAACAACAGAAATGTCCCCGTATAGGACAATTGGTAAGATGGGCTGAAGAGAACCCCCAAACACCCCCTCACATCTTAATAAAAGGCATCTTACATTACGCTGCGGAAGCAAAACCTTATCTTGTACATGTTCCGGATAGTATGATTTACAGCGTGATAGACCAATGCCACGCTTCCCTAGCTAGCGGGCACGGTGGTCAACAAAGAACCACAAAGAGAGTAGAAGAGAAATATCATTTCCCTGGCATTCAAAAGTTAGTTAAGGAATACTGTAGTCAATGTGTGTCATGCGCCAGAACTAAGGGTCCCAGGCCCCCTGTAGCAGAGATAAGTCGATGGCCATTGCCGTACACACCTTTCTCACGCGTTCATGTTGACAGTATTGGGAAATTGCCTTCCTGTACAGGAACAGGAGCCAAATACATCTTAGTATTTCGCGACGTTTTAACACGGTATGTCGAATTAGTGCCTTGCAAGACTAGAACGAGCGAAGAATGTGCCAGAGCATTGCAAGAGAGGGTCATATGTAGACATAGTGCCCCTCAGCTGTTAGTGTCTGATAATGCCTTGGAATTTACGAGCCAGGTGTTTAAAGACCTATGTAAGGCGTGGAGGATAAAGAAGATAGAGATTATGCCTTACAAAGCATCCCAAAATGGTGTTGTGGAAAGAATAAATGCTGATATTGAATCTTTCCTGCGGCATTACGTGAATGCAAATCACAGAGACTGGGATAAATACCTGAGCTTTGCCCAAATCGCTATCAATTCCGCGTATAATCGATCTATAGGGTCTTCACCCCACTTCTTGTTACATGGTTACATAAAGAGGCTCCCTTATGAGATGCCTGATTATGTATCACCATTTGTGAATAAGACCGAGAAGATGAGATTCATCTCAGATGAAGTAGATACGATAGTGGAGAGGATCGATTATATAAGAGATTTGGCTAGAGAGAAGTTAGAAGCGGAAACCACAAAAACTTTGGAGCAACAACATAAAAGGGCCAAGCAAAGAGAGTTTAAAATAGGAGACTACGTCTTCGTTAGAGCCGTTAAACCACCCCATCAAAGTTCGAAGTTATGTCCCAAGTTTGAAGGGCCATATATTGTCCGATGTTTAAGGGGACCTAACAAGCTAATGGTGTATTGTTTAGAGTCAGGCCGAACCTTCCCCGTCCATGTGGACAACGCCAAGGTGATCCCAGCAGAAAGTTCACCGAGTCACATTTTGACTTTATGAATGATGAAGTTGGAATCCCCACGCTGGTTGAGAAATGTTAAAGCCAAAGACAAAAAAGCGGGAAAGATTGAGGAAAAGACAACAGAAGAAGCGACCCGGGAGGTCCCTTCTAAGAGAAAAAGAAGAAGAAGGAAGAGGAGAAGAGGAGGAAGAAGAAGAAGGAGGAGCAGAAGAAGACGAAGAAGAAGAAGTAGATGAAGTGGAAGAACTTCCTCCTCCCACAAATCAAATGTCTTCCCAATATTCTTTCCAAATTCCCGTAACGCCACAAATTCAGCCCGGACACAGCTATTCTTCAATTCCCTATTCCCCACAATCTCACCAAGAATACTACAATTCTTACTCTATTCCCCCACCTCAGCCGGTACCTAGTGGTACGAATTCCTGGAGCTATCCGCCTCCAGTGCAACAACCGACCCCGGTGGAACCCGTAAGAGAAAGTAAGCCCGTGGAAGAAAGAAGATTTAGCGATGAGATTGTAGAAAGAAGAAGATACAGCGATGTACTCGCCGGAAGAGGCCGTCCAGGCAGTGAATTCAAGTGTTCCACTCCAAAAATTGACTTCCCTAAGACTCCCTCCAACCCTGCGGTGCGGAGAAAAGAGTTTAGACCATCTTTATCCCCTATACAGCAAGAGATTTCCCTAGAAAACCCTGTTCAAGAAACTTCTCAGGAGCCACCAGCTCACAAAGGTGAGGTATATGGAGCCTATGGTGGAGACCCTCCAAGAACTAATTCCCCTGTGAAATCTCCAATTTCCCCAGTGAAAGATGGCCGTTTTCCCATTCCCCCGGTCGTAGATTCATCTCCTAAGGAATTCATCCCGGATAACAGAAAACAGGACCCGTCTTACCGGCCCCATAATCTGTTCACTGGTCCCAGAGATTCTACACCCCGAGTTACAAGAAGTCAAACGAGGATAAAGGAACAAGCTTTACAGCAACAGCCCGAGGCAAGTGACAACACGGAGACTACAGCGAAGACTCCTGTCCAGCCTCCACCTGTCCAATTGGATTTGAACACCACAGTCCGTGGAGGGCAGACATGGTATTTGCCTCCTGGTTACTAGTTCATCCCAATTTTGTATATACGTTGTATATTCCTAGATTTAAGAGAAAACTCTTTTAGTTTGTAGGATGAATTCTTCTTATTCTGCTAGTCTAAGAAGGATACTTCTAATTTTAAGAGTAGGATAAAAGTACATTTCGCTTAGCGTCTGTACTTAAAAAATTTTTTTTTTGATAAGTAGTTAAGAAAAACTTAGTGGATTAAGAAAAAGATTAGACTGGATTAGTTGACGATCGTCATAATTTTAAGCAGATTAACTTGGATTAGTATATATTCTTAGATTTTTTTTAAGGAAATTAGTCGGGATTAATACATATTCGTAATAACTCTAATCTTAGATTTTAGATGTAACTTCAATAGATCTTAGAATAGATTAATTCAATACTAGTTTTTACTCATTTTTTTTATATAAAGAAACCTTTTAAAAATATGTTTCACTCTCAGAATAAGGGGGGGGACAGCGATTTTTAATACAAAAAATAAAAAACAAAATAGAAAAAACCAAAAAACTTTTCTATTCAGAAAAATAAAAAAAATTAGTAATAAGTAAGTAAGTAAGTAATATTAAAACTAAATTAGTAAGTAAGTAACTAAGTACGAAATAGTATCTAACGTTAAGTTTAAAGAACTCTTACATTTAGATTTTTATTCTACTAACTCAATTATAATTAAGAAACCAGTTAATTTAGGTAGTTTAGGTAATAATACGCAGATGCTTCCACTAACCAATTAATTTTAAATTAATTATTAAATATAATTAGGCGACCTTATAATTAATCAAGATAAGAAAAGTATAAAGTATAAATATTTCAGAAATGAATTTTGGAACACCAGCTTTGTTGTTACTCCTCATCTTATCAACAGGCCACAGCAATCTCATAAACGAAAAAGAAGAAACGAAGATTCTACCTGGTTTAGTTCTATATCGTACTGGAGAAGTTAACTTCATAGAAGGGTACCTCGATTTAGTTATCTCCTTAGAATGTCCTCCAGATATTAAAGAAACTATCATCAAGACGACTAAACTGGTAACCAACGTCAAAGAATCATTTCTACCATCGTTCGAAACCACGTTTCTAAATGTCTCAATACACCAAAGGGCTCATCAATGGGAATTTAAACTTATGACCATTCGAGTAAAAGTACTAGCCCAGAAATTGAACGAAGTAAGTGAACTGCCTTGGATCTCAGCACGATCAAGAAGGAAGCGAGCCGCTTTTGATTTTGGCGGAGACGTCCTCAACATTCTTTTTGGTACGGCTACAGACAAACAGGTGAAACTACTTCGAAAGAAGATCAACATCTTAGGTAATTATGCCTCTACCTCAAACTTATTGATTACTGAATTAAAGGAACAACTGAAAGCGAATACTCGTACTTTAATAAACTTTAGGGATAGCTTACAAAAATTAATAGAATTTCAAAATAGTTTAAGTGCAACGCACAATATAATAAATCAGATGGGCAGTATTCGGGCATTAATAAATCTAATTGAACAGACAGTTCAGAATATACACCAAATCCACCAATTGGTGATAAATTCACTCCAACTTGCCAAAAACAAAATAACAAACTCACAACTTTTTTCTCCCATCTTCCTATTACCTTTTGTACTTGAAATGAACAAAGAAACTAAACTCCATACAGTCATCCCGCTAGAAACTAAAACATACCAAACTTTCTTAACTTACTCTTGGACTATCCAATCTGATGCTAGCCCCTACGAATTAATCACTCTAATTCCTTTTATCTCAATAGAGAAATTTGTCTCCTACAAACTTATATCTTTTCCTACCCACCTTCCTTTAAACAGATCATTAGTTCGAGTCATGTATAACGACCCAAATAATTACTTCTTTGTGAATTACGGTAATCGAAAATACACTTACCTTAAAGAGTCAGCACACGATCTTTGTAGACATTTAGGCCAATTAGCAGTATGCCCTCAGTCCCAAGTGTTTGCTTCCATTGATGATCAATCTTGTTTACTATCCTTAATCTTGAATTTCACTAATGACTTTTCACACTGCCCTATAGTAGAATACAAGTCTGTAGAACCTTATACTGTCACCTTAGGACATTTCACCCTTATTTCTTTCTCAGAAAAAACTAGGGCTTCGATTGCATGTGAGAAACCCAACTCTATACAGCATGTCTATGACTATGTCTTTACTATTCCACATGGATGTGCCTTCATCTCTTCTAAGTTTCAGTTTAAGAACCCTATTCACCTCGAGAAGAATATCACTCTTTCTTCCTTAATTTCTTACTCTGATCACGTGCTATTCAACTTCTTATCTCACGTTGCTCTACCTAACATTTCTGCTGTCTTGTTTCCTAAGTTTCAAACTTTAAAAGAGATTCACTGGAATCAAAGATTGGATCAATTAAATCAAACTATGCACCCCTTTACACCGTACTTCCCACAAATTAAATTCATCCCATATATTGGAGGAGGTACTTCTGGCACGATTTTTTTCATTATAGTTCTTGTCATTGCATATTTCGTTTGGACTAAAAGAGTATTCCTTTGCAACATGTGTATGCCGAAGGCCCCAACACCCACAGAAAGCATTCCACTTCAGGCCATTCCAACACCCAATGTTAGAATACAATTAACACCTGAAGATACACCTTTAAACAACCTGGTTCAAATAAGATCCCGACCCAGCTCCCCAGCTCCTGTCCAACGCTTGTCTTTACTTCCAAGACCTCCTATGCCTCTTCCTAACCCTCGAGCTATTACTTCTTCTGAAAATCAAGTGACGTATTCTAATTGAAATCAATCTTTACGTTAAAGATTATCCCTGAGGGGGGACCTTTATCGTAATTGCCTCACAATTCCTCTTTATTTCGAATGCATACCATATTTGGTAAGCTATGCATTTATAAAATCAGAATTCGTCACACCTTAGAAATTCGTTGCTTGCAAACCAACAACGCAATATGCAAGAATGGCCTTGTAAATGAGTGGGACGCTGGTCGCTCCTTCTCGGTCCTAAAGGCCCGCATTTAGTTCTTTGTGGCGAGTCAAACTATCAAGGTGTTTTGGTGATTGTGACATAAATGGAAATCTATCAAGCCCCTATGCTTCAGATATATATATATATATATATATATATATATATATATATATATATACCTATTATTCTTCTTGTGTGTGTGGGATAGTTTGCAACGTCATAGTGATAAGTGCTTAGTAACTTGACTTGCAATTCGTGGATAAGCTCGAATTCACCATTTATATATATATATATATATATTATATATATATATATATATATATATATATGTACACCTATTAGGTATATATATATATACAAGTATATATATATATACACATACTCCTTATATGATTATGTGGCCACATAATTATATAAATAAGTATGTATTAGCTTTTAAATCTATTTGCAGTATATTGTATATATTTTGTTTCTTAAATGCTGGACGAGAGTTTCTCGAAGAAATTAGAAATGAGAGAATTTCCCTTTGCATAGAGAAAGAATCTCTAAATAAGTACGAGGTAAGAAAAAATGTTTAACCAAACCATTTATTGTACAGTATATAAAAAACAATCTAATATTCATAACACATTTTTAATTATAAAAGGTTAAAACAATTATCTTCTTATGCTAAATATGAAATGTTAATTACCAAGAGCAATTGTATAACCAGCTTCAGACATGCTAAATATGAAATGTTAATTATCAAAGAGCGATTGTACTCTCATCATCAGACATGCTAATTAGGAAATATTGTTAACATTATAAAAGCATTTAACTAATTGTAGGTTTAATGAGTTTTGTATTATTTATATTACATGTTTCTAATTTTTATATAATACTTTTTAGGCGGTTTTTTTATATGAGTCTGATTTATGGATAGAAGACCACCTGTGTGGCAAATAAACATTGTGTTGAAGACTTATTTCTTTGCCCTGTGAGCCGAGTCTAATTAAGAATTGGGAAGAAATTCCATATATATATATATATATATATATATTGGTATGTCCTAGAGGTGTATCGGAATTGCGACCGGTATTTCATATTTTTTATTCCTATTCCGGTCGGAACTCGAATTTATACATTTTTTAAAAATATTTCCCATAACGTCGAGGTTCACTGCAAGTTAATAATTTTTTATAGTGAAAGAGAAGTTAATTATTAAGGGAAGAAATCATAAGCTTGAATTGATAAGTCTTTTGCAAACATATTTTTTTACAATTTTTTTTATCCGAACCACTTTTACCCATTCCTTAAATAAAAAAAACTTAAATTAAAAAAGGCTGCTTATACAAGAATATGATTAGAATAGCTGTCCAAAAAATGTTTTCTCAAATAATGGTAGCATATAATTTTTTTATTATTTTTATTTTAAGCTGCGCCCTCTTCTCAAGGCAAAAAATAAACTATAAAATCAAAATGAAACAATATGAATATTGACGATATACTGCATATTATATCCAAATTATTCAAATAACTATTGAACGAATTTAGAAAAATTCCAAGTGGACCATTATTTATATCGTAAGGCAAATAAATATTCCAAACGTTAAATAATCCGTTGCCAAAGAAATATTTTCTCAACTACTAACAAATTGTTTTCGTTTTTTTTCCTTATTGTGACAACTTGTTCTCCCATCATAGTTTAATTTCTAAAAAAAAAAAAGAAAAAAAAAAAGAAAAAAACAAAAACAAAAAAAACAAACAAACTTCCTCAATAATGATAAATATTTTTATAAACGTGAATCATTTCCGCTCTAAAATTCTCCTTTTCATAGAAAACATATCAATTGATTAACTCATTCTCATAACTCTTATTTACAAAACCACAAATAATTTTAATAAATCTACGATGCCTTAAGCATGTCAATGTCCTTTCTTAGGTAAAGAGATCGAACTTGCGAATATATATATATATATATATATATATATATATATATATTATATATATTATATATATATATATATATATATATATATATATATATATATATATATATTAGTAAATCCTCTGTAAACCATGGAAACAGAAAAATAAAATAAGAGTTTGTGAGTGGAGTTTATAGTTTTATTCCGTAGATTATATATATATATATAATATATATATATATATATATATATATATATAATATTATATATTATATTTAATATATATATTATATATATATATATATATATATATATATATATATATATATATATATATATATATATATATATATATATATATATATTATATTAAATTTTTATTTTATTAAAATTTTTAGGAAGGTTTTGCCTAGCACCGGAATTTTTAGGCACCGATCCGCCAAAGCACCAATATGAGCGCACCACGCCCCTCGCAGCACCAAAAGTCATGTTTTCGCATTGCATTGCACTGCACCACTATGTTTCAATGAGCACCTTACTTCATCGTACAAAACCCGGCGTGTCACCTAACGCTAATATATATATTATATAATATATATATAGATATATAATATATTATATATATAATATATACTATTATATATATATATATATATATATATATATAATATATATATATATATATATATATATATATATATATATATATTAATATATATATATTTAGATATATATTATATATATATATATATATATATATATATATAATATATATAGTATATATATATTATATTTTAGATAATTGATATATTATATATATATATATATTATATTATATATATATATCAAATATATGATATCATATATATATATATATATATATATATATATATAATGCTAACAAACCTTTGGCCAGTTTTTCATGAAACTTTTATGAAATATTTGAAATGTACTGAAAAAATTACCCTGAAAAAAGCTATAAGATGTTCCAAATTTCTAATTCATAACATTTGTCTATGGATGGCATTATCACTAACACCAACACAGCCCAATTTCTATGAACTTGTATGATACGTTTTAAATAAGCAGTAAAAAAGGAAAACATATATAAAAAAATATATATATATAAATAAATAAAATAAAAAATAAAACGAGAAATGACAAGGAAAAAAGTTATGACGCCTCCTAATTAGAAATTTTAACATGTAAAATTAAATCATGACTGCTAGATGCATCTTTCTATTATTTTTATAGTCTTATGTTAAAAAAAATATTTTATTTATTTTCACCACTCACGGGTAGGGGATACGGAGAAAATGAGTCCACTGTTAAAAATGTTCATTGTGCTGGTGCTTTAATTGACATTTATCGATTCAGTGTATTAATATTTTACATTTTACGATATATTTTAAGCATTTTCTTTAAGTTTCATAAAAATCAAGGTACCGGAGTCTATTTTGATAAGATCCATAAAAAATCTCTCTCTCTCTCTCCTCTCTCTCTCTCTCTCTCTCTCGTCTCTCTCCTCTCTCTCTCATCTCTCTCTCTCTCTCTCTCTCTCTCTCTCTCTCTCTCTCTCTCTTCAGGGCTGCCATACTGCCTCAAGGTACCCCGCCACCTCGGCCGGTCTCCTCCATAGATCTTCCAGGGCTGAAATGTTCCAGATTTTTCTGGGTGAGAGTTAGAGCTACAGAATAGAAGGAAGTTGGGACAGTTTCTGGGAAAGATTACAATTTGGACAGATGCCTGATATGGCTTTGGTTTAGATTGAATCTGCGTTTTTTAGTATTGTAGGTTTAGTTGGTGGCTTTCACTTTAGTTTGCGTCAGGGATGACTGAAATGTTCTAGAGAGAAGAGAGTTGAATTTGGAGCTATTTCCAGGCAGATGGGTCGTTTAGTATATTGTTTAGGTATCTGTTTCTTAAGTTAGTTTTTCAGTTAGGATTGTGATGGGCATATTCTTGGTGTATGGTGTGTTGCTTCGAGGAGGTGGGATGTTGCTTAGAATTTGCTTGTAGGATAGTGATGGAATGGAAGGAGGTTGTTGAGTCTGTGATAGGTAGGATTAGAGAGGGCGGTGTGACATGGGTGTTGGGGTGCTAGTGTTTTGGCGAAGAATTGTGTGCCTATCATTTCTAAGTGTTTGTCTATAGTTAGCATTTTGGTTTTTTGGATTCTTCTTGTAGATGATGTTGGGGAGATGTGGAGGGTCATCCTGTTATTATTCTGAGCGCCTTGTTATGTGTAATTTGTAATTTTCTCATGCTATTCTTGGTCAGGTTTGGGAGCCATGTAGGGGAGGCCATATTTAATGTTGGACGGATAAATTGCTTGTAGATTGTAGTGGCAATTTGTTTGTTGTTAGCGATATCAGTGTCGGCTATGGTTCTTAGAATATTTAATTTCTTGTTCGCAGATGAGTTATGTTCCCTGTGTGTTTTAGGGAATTTAGATGTGTGTCAAGTGTTACGTCCAGGATTTTGGGAGTTCTGTTTAGTAGATTTGGGGGGGGGGGGGTTAAGCTTCCGAGTTGTCGGTCTGTAGTGATTAGTGTGATTGATGATTTGTTTGGAGGCGGATAATCTATTGTCAGTAAGCCATGTTTGGATTAGGTTGATATATTGTGTCAAATTTGTGGCTGTGTTTAGTTTCTGATGTGTAGTGGCGATGGTGGTGGGATCTGTTTGTTTTTGTGAGAGATCGGCAGTGAATAGGTTGAACAGTGTGGGTGATAGGATTGTTCTTTGAGGTACTCCATTGCCGATGTTTGCCCTGCGTGATTTTTTTGAGTTTGGGCTGCTTTTCCTGATAGGAAGTTAGTTATCCATTTTTTGAAATTTATGGGGATGTTGGAATTTATTATTTTGTGGATTAGGTTGTGTTTGGAATTGTATCGAAGGCTTTTTTGATGTCGATTCCGATGAGTATTGTTTCCTGGGTGGGGTTGGAGTTTGGGCCTTTATTATGGGTTGGATGATGTTTATGAGTGCAGTTGTGGTAGAGTGATGTGTTTGGAAGCCGTGCTGGAACTTTTGTTTGGGGATGTGAGGTGTAATTTTGATCAGAATTAGTTTTCCGAGAAGTTTGCATAGTGTTGAAAATAGTGATATAGGACGGTAGGAGGATGGTTTTGAGGGGTCTTTTCCCGGTTTTAGATTTCTTATTATGATTGCTTTTTTTCAGATGGGGGGGGGAATAAAATTTAGACAGAGGGAGCTATTAAATATATGTGCCAGTTGGGTTAGTGCTTTATTCTCTAGGTGTTTGTGTTTGTGTTTGTGTTTGTTTGAGATGTCTGAGCCTATAGCTGGTGAGTTTTTTAGGGACTTTATGGTATTTTCTAGATCCGTAGTGGTTATTTGTATTGTTTTGTCATAGTTGCTTTTTAGTTTCTTGAGATCTTTGATAATTTTCCTCTTCTGTGGGTGAGTGGGTTTGTGGCTTTGTTTAGCGAAGTGTGTTGCGAGTTGATTTGAGAGGGGAGAGAGAGGGAGGGAGAGAGAGAGAGAGAGAGAGAGAGAGAGAGAGAGGAGAGATTTGGAAGTTATTCGAGGAGTGTATTTTCGTTAGGTTTGTGATTTGGGTATTTATTATATTAATGTGTATTTGCGATAATTGTGATTGAGCTGTATTTCTGAGTGAATTACGTTGTAGGATTAAGTTTTCTATTTCCGGGGTTAGGGTTGGATAGTATTTTTTAAGGTATCCTTTGGGGATATTTTGGTTTGCAGCATTTTTGAATTGAAGTAGTGAGGTTTTGGATAGCTTTGTTAAGGGTGGAGGTGTTTGTGATGTTTAGAATGGATAAGTTGCTTTCTATGTGATCAGTGAATTTTTCCCAGTCAGCGTTTATGTAATTTCTGAATGTTTTCTTGTGGGAAGAGTATGTTTTATTGAAATTTTGATATTTGATGATATAGGGGGTGGTCTGAGTTTAAATCGGTTAGTGTAGACCAAAGTAATTCAGGGTGTAATTCAGGTGAGCAAAAAGTTAGGTCTGGGGAAGTGTGAGTTTGATTAATTTAGGGGGAGATTCTAGTATGGTAGTTTGGGTTGTTGAGAATGTTTAGATTTTCAAGGTTTGATAGGATATGGATTCCACTGGGGTTGGCAACTTGGGCGTTGTACCATGATGGATGGTGAGCGTTGGGGTCACCTCCCATTATTAGATTTTGGAGGTTTGAAAAGTGGGAAAGATTTGGCTTATAGTTGTTGGGGCTGTGTGATGAGGTGTGGTGAGGAATGCAGATGTTTCTTAGGTTGTGTGGTAATGTTTATCAGTATTGTGAAAGATTGTAGTTTTATAGTGTTGTCAGTTAGTAGTGTTGTAGAGTGTGAGGTAGTGTTTATGTAGGGAAGTGATTTATGCATGAGAGTTAGCAGAGAGTGTTTTTGGGGCTTGAGCTGAGTTGATTGTGTCATATCCATAAAATTTTATATCTAGGTGATTTTCAGTGTATATACATATATATATATATATATATATATTATATATATATATATATATATATATAATATATATTAATATATATATATTATATATATTATTGTATATATATATTATATAATATATATATATATATATATATATAATATATAATGTAAATGCACATATAATACTTACATATACATATACACGCACATATGCATGCATAATTAAATATACACATATAACGTTAACACATAAATAAAATGTATCTAAGAGGTTGGTTGTTCACACATAAATACAATGTATCTAAGATATGTGTATACATACACACACACACATATTCATATTTGATTCAATTTATACAGGGTAATCACAAAGATAAACAACCAAATTTTCAAACTGGCAGAATTCAAATATACATACACAAGTTCACACATAAATAAAAATAAATATACAAACAGACAAAGTATTATATATATAATATATTATATAATATATATATATATAATATTATATATATATATATATATAATTTATATATATATTATATATATTATATATCATAAATTCACACATAAATACAGGTAAATAAACAAACAGGCACAATGCACATATACATATATACATATAACACATACATAAAAATCATACACAAATATAGCTATAAAAACAAACAAAAAGAGAGAAACGACTAATACCGGAATGGGGTTTTCAAAGAATAAACAAAATATTAGTCTCTAAAAATAAAGGGTTTAAAATCTTCGAGCGAAGCCAGCACTGATTGATAATTAAGTGGAAAACACTTAAGAGAAAAAGCTCAACTTCCAACTTCGTTTTCCCGAAAACAAATTAATAATGGAAAGTTTTTTATATTTTTATTAACTAGTATTGAATAATATTTCCCTTTCACTATATATATATATATATATATATATATATATATATATATATTATATATATATATATATCATATATATATAATATATATATATATAATAATTATATATATATATATAATATAATATATGATGTGCTTGATATTCATTAAAGGCTTAGCAACTTTTTTATTTTCCTTGCGGCGAAATGAATGATATATATATATATTATTAATATATATATATATATTATATATATATTATATATCATAATAATATTATATATATATATATATAATATTATATTGTATGTGCGGTTGGAGAAGGATGTTGGCATTATCTGAATTATGTGACGGATTGTACTGAAACATTTTGTAATCCAGTTCCGAATGGTTGGTAGTTCTGTCATCTTGTAGACACGGGGTATCATGAAATGGTTGGTAAGTTCTGTCAATCATTGTGGACAGGGGTATCTAAATAGTTGGTAGTTCTATCATCTTGTGGACACGGGGTATCTAAATGGTTGGTAGTTCTGTCATCTTGTGGACACGGGGTAACTACAGAACGATTTCTATATTTATTTAAGGGTACTTACAGATATGTCCAGAAGACAATATGCTCCTCTTTGCTTAAGAACTTACTACAAGTGTTCTACAACAAATATATTGCACTATGCAACACTACTCTATAACACTTTTTAACAACTATAATCATGGTGCAAAACTCTAAAGACTATTATTCTCTCCCTCCA
>JABUQX010004155.1:0-20000 GCA_015478945.1 Trachelipus rathkii | reverse complement strand
AATGTGTTGTTTAAAGGGAAAGTAATAAATGTCTCTTTAAGTTAATTCCAGCCTAAGGTTGAAACGCTTACTAAACAACTGCAAATTCATGATATGCTCTAAAATTGAAGTCAACCAAGAAATCTTTAATGACACCCTTTTTGGAAGAAAACGCTGACATATGGACAGGAAGATTTGAGATACTTCCGTTTAAGTTTAAATCACTAGATAAGTATTGAAGCATTTTTCTCATTTTTCCTGTGAAATAAGAAAATAAAAATACAAAATAACTGTTGTGATAATTGCTGTTTCGCTCACCCACCAGGAAGGTCACAATAGCATGGTTCGAAGTTGATATATATGTAGTATATATATATATATATATATATATATATTTATATATTATTATATATATACTATTATATATATATATATATATAGTTGTAACGTGTATTGATTTATGCAATGTGTGCATTATATATACTATCAATATACTATATTATATACTATATATATATATATATATCTATCTATACGTATATGATATAGTATATAGCTATATGAGTATTTCTGATATATATATTAAAGTAGTATATTAATATATATTATATATATATTACATATATACATAGCTATATATATAATATATATATTATATATATATTTAATATATTAATATAATAGTATAATATATATATATATATATATATAGTTATTATAGTATATATATATAATTAGTATACTATATATATATATATATATAGTATATATATATATATATTATATATATTATATGATATATATATTATATATATAGTATAATATTACTATCTATATATATATATATATTCTATAGTATATGTATATATATATATTTATATTATATATATATATATAGTATAATTATATATATATATATATATATTATATATATACTATATATATTATATATATATATATATAGATTATATATATATATATATATAACAGGCTATATATATAATAATATATATATATATATATAATATATATCATATATATATATATATATATATATATATATATATATATATCTATATATATATATATCTATATCAATATATTATTTATATAAATCATTATATATATATATATATAGTATATATTATATATATATATATACTATATATATGAATATAATATTCATGCGTTATATGGAGGCCGGACTTGACCCTATGTAAAAAGAAATTCAATTAGAGCTAGCAGGAAAATCAATAAAACAATAAGAATTTCTTTCACTTTTATATTTCACTCTTGCATATAATTGAGAAATTTGAAATTAAAAAATTAATAAATATCTTTTTCACAAAAATGGAAAAAAGAAAATAAATAATATATGTATTAAATCAAAAAAATATAAAAAAAAAAGAAAAAAAAAACTTCCCTTTAAAGACAGGAACCCAAGGTGGCTATTGGAAAATCATTTGCAAAATCGAAAGCCCAAAAATATCACCCAATTACTGTAATATTACAATTTTCTTTATGAGGATTTTAGCGTTTTCTTTTATCGCCTGAAAGGTTATTAGGGGAAATACTGCAACGATTTTCATGGATTCTTTTGATGAGTTTACAAAAGATTGGTTAAATTGCCATTCTTATTGACACAAAAAAAAAAAAAAAATAACTGGAAAGGATAGGGTGTTGAATGTTTCGGGAGAATTAGAGCTGCCAAGAAGGCTGCTTAGTTGGTTGGCTTAGAGTGCCGAAAGTTTGCATAGGTTGGTTAGTTGGGTTTAATTTTTCTTGTTCCTTTTTATTGTTTTAATTTGGGTTGGCTTTTATTACTTTTTATTATTTTGTTGTGTGTTTCATACTTGTTGTTTCAATTTATTTAATTTATTTAATTAATTTTATGTTATTTTTATTTTCTGTATGTAGGGAAAAAACTTTCCATTTATTAATTTTTTCCTATTAATGTTATTTTTTTATCTCTTATAATCTATTACTTAAAGATTTTTATATATACTTACATTTATGATATATATATCTATATATTACATATATATATATATATATATAAGATATTATAACTATAATATCATATATATATACTATATATTATACATAATATGATATATATATATATATATATATATTATATATAAGGAACGCCTTGTGGCATAAGTGGTTGACCTCGTTGACTCTAATGCGAAGGACGCTGATTCAATCCTCCGATAGCAGTTTGAGTTTTATCTTCCTGGAGCAAGAATTAAACTCGGCTGCGAACACGTGGTGGTGACAGGCTTGGGATGCCAGCCTTAAAGTTTGATTTCTTGTAGTCCCCGTGTTACCCTGCTGTGATGGGGTTAAAAGCACGTTAAAAGGGCATAATTATATTATAATATTATATATATATATATATATTATATATATTATATTATATATATATATATATTATATATATGTATATATATATATATATATAGGATATATATATAAGTATATATATATATATATAATAGTATATATTTATATATATATATATACCCTAGAGATATATATATATCTTATAATATGATATATATATGTATATATATATATATATATATATTATATAATTATTATATATATCTATATATATAATAATATATATAATATATATATATATATATCCTCTATATATATATATAATATATTATACATACATTTATATAAGTATTATATATATATATATATATATTAATATATATATATATAGGTAATATATATAATATATATATATATAATACGTATAATATAGTATATATATAATATACTTATATATATAGTATATATATAAATATATTTATATAATATATATTATATATATATATATATATATATATATATATATCTATATATAAATATATAATATATGTATATATATATATACTATATACCTACTATCTTATATATATATATATATATATATATATATCTATCTTATATATATATATATATATATATATATATATATATTTTTGTTTCCTTCTGGTTGTCAAAAGCAGATCGTCCACACAATTTAACACTAAAGGTTTAAATGTTTAACACCTAAGAGGTGTATGGCCTTGATGGTATTTCTTCTGTGGTTTAGTTATTATAGCTTATATATATATATAATATATATATATATATATATATTATATATATATATTATAAATTATATATATATATCTATATATTATAGATATATATATATATATAGTATAATATGAATCAATAGAGAGAGGGAGATTGGGGGGACTCAGTAACGTGAAAGCACCCCCCTCCTTTGAATTTTGATTTGTGGGGTATATCCGATGACAATATTTTGCCTAGAATCCTCTTCTGCGCTCATATCCACACTCTTCTTACACGGGAGTAGACTATCCGAATCACAAACAGACTATTAAACATTAATATCACTCATACAAAGAACACATTTCATCTATCGTTGGCGTGTGGTGAAAGAATTCCTACAGTGATGTTCTGCGTTGCTTAAAAGGTGACTAAACAGTCGGTGGTAGATGGGTTAGTTACCAACTACCGCTTATCTGTTTCAAGGAATGCTAATGTATGCCTCGGAGGAGATCGGGTGCAATAAATACTTGCTGGAAGTGAATGGACTCTAAACCCAGGCAAAAAATGGTCCTGTGGGGGAAGCCAACTGAAATTTATGGACCATATGGAATGGCGAAATTTCCTACAGGATTAATCAGGAATTTATCCTTTAGGACATTTCCATTCTGAATTTATAAAAATTCCAAAAGGAATTTTTCTGCAGGATAAATCCTAAAAAATATCCTCCAGGATATCGAAGGAAAATTCTAGAACCTGTCCTTCAGGAATTTTCCAATGTCAAAATTATAGGAACCCACATGTTCATACCTATTGTTTCACACACACATACAAACATACCCCTATAAAAGTATTTTCTGCTACTAAACGATAAATTTCTTATGGAATCAGACTTTCTAAGAGTTAAAATCCCTTAAAATTTAAAAAAAAAAAAAATAATTATAGAAGGAAAAAAAATGTCTAAATAGAGCATTTTAAAACGGGTAGTGTGAATTGTTGGGGGACGGTAAGTGGCTAGGGAATTTGATCCCTCGTTCGATATATTATTATATTTATATATATATATATTTATCTTATTTTGTGTATTATTCTTTTACTAATGTATTTATTATTTATTGTGTTATATTATATTTAATACATATATATTATTTTAAGACTCAGCACCTACGACTATCTATGTCTAACAGCGTCATTCCCACTTCTACTCTCTCTCAAAGCTGTGTGTGGAGGGTCAAATTTAAAAATTCCGCGATAGAGTGTGTGAGTATATACCTGATCAAAACACACCTATCTACGATGATAAACAAGCGTCTACGAAGTAAATTCTTTTGTTAGTTTTTCGTAGATTATACACATATATGCATGCTTAAAACCAAAGGAAAAAAAAAAAAAATTTTTAAATAACTTTTAATTAGATACTAGTGCTTATGCTATGTCAAGTCAGAAAAAAAGCCATTAGTTTCTGCATTATTAAAAGCTCAAAATTCATCACGATTTTGTTCCTTTTGGTTGGTATAATTCATCAAGATGTGGAGTAAAATTTATTTTATGTTAAGTATATATTTTTTGTCAAAAATGAAAAAAATAGAAGCGAGATAAGCTCACACGACATAATTAATCACATTCCTACTAAAACCAATGTTAACCTTTTAGTTGAAGTTGGGAAAATACAGACTACACATAGCGACATGATCACACATCTTTCTGTCAACGCGTGATCGTTCCGACAAAAAAAATAAAAAAAAAAAAAAAAAACAAACACGGTGGCATCTGGCAAGCTTGTAGCAGCCAATCTTACTCACTCTCATCCCACAACACACCATACACTAGCAAAAACACAACTACTTATCATCATATACTCACACATACCTGACCATATAATAATAACTATACATACGCTCAACCATATACTTCTACTCTACTACAACACACGTATAAACCATTATAATAACATATATCACAATACAATATATATATATATATTATATATATATTATATATTAATATTATATATATATATAAAGATTTACAACCTCACGGGGCCATTAGCCCTATTCTAGAGGGAACTTCTCTGAGGTAATGTCATCTCAACATCACTATAAGTGAAATCCAGATTAGGGATCGAACCCAAGTGCCTTATCATATATATATATTATTATATAACTTGTATA
The DNA here is from genome assembly GCA_015478945.1 of Trachelipus rathkii. Taxonomy (NCBI): domain Eukaryota; kingdom Metazoa; phylum Arthropoda; class Malacostraca; order Isopoda; family Trachelipodidae; genus Trachelipus; species Trachelipus rathkii. Next base: position 14,775 of record JABUQX010004155.1, on the reverse strand, counting down.
TCCATGCTGAACTTCAGGTTAGTATACTCTCACTATATGTCTATATATGATTTGAAGTCAACGTAGTATTTAATTATTATTATTAATATTAATTTATATTTTTTATTATATTATTAATATTATAATTATTAATTATATTATTAATTTATAATTATATTATTTAATTTATTATATTATATTATTTAATTATATATATTATAATTATATCTTATATATATTATTATTTATTAATATTATTATTAATATTTATTATATTTAATATATTTAATTTATTAATTTAATTATTATTTATTTTAATAATTATTAATATTAATATATTAATTTATCATTAATATAATTATTATTTTTATTATTAATATTATTATTTATATATAATTAATATAATTTATAATAATTATAATATTATATATATATAATTTATTATACTTATAATTATTATTTTATATATTATTAATTTATTATATATTATAATTATATTTATTATAATTTATAATGTATTAATTTAATATTAATAATTATTATGTCGTATATATTATTTATTTATTATTAATTATATTATATTTATTGTATATATAATTTATTTATTTATCATTTTTGAATAGTGATATAATAATATTACATATGGTGAACTAATATACGTAAACTATATTAGTATACTATTATCACTGTGTATTACTATCAACCGTGAGATACGCCGTGATAGATGTTTTAGTCAATTAAATATTATATATATTTATATCACAATACTCACACTAACTATAATCTTACAATCTTTTAGAATTAATAAGACTACATTACTCGTTCTGAGATAACATTGCTTAGTCGATAAGTTAAAATATTTCATTATAAATGAGTTATTGATATATCCATATATCAGATTTATACGCAGTCACAATCACACATACGAGTACAGCTGACTATATATCTAAACCAAGGATAATAAAAATAATAAATATTTATAAAATAACTTTAAATTAGATATAGTGTCACTATTTATGTACTTATATTAATGTTCAATATATAATGAATATTATAAGTACTCACAATTTTTAGTTTTCATCTACATTAATATATTATAAAAGCTCAATAAATTCATATATAACAAAATAACTATCACAAGTACTTCTAATATACAGAAATTAATTATAAAATACACATCACACTACTCAACACATAGTATATTAATATCATATAACACCTACACACATTATACACTAAATACACAATATATTATACTATAACACTATCAACACACAGCACAACGGGTAAAAACAATCCTCTTCCTGTGAATTGGTTTTTCTTTTATATATATAAATTTTTTTATTATAATAAAACCTCTGAACGATACGATTGAGGGGGGTGGGCGAAGACTAGATCACTACATCTCATTTATAGTGGGAACTCAAGATATTTATGGATGTAGGTCACACAAGTCTAGTTGGGGGTGTTCAACACGCGCGCGCGAAATAACAACTGAAGCTCGACACAAACGAGCTCATTTACATACATAGAATTTATAGATATTAATAGGTATATAAATAATAGCATGAACGATGATTTAAGAAAAAGTAAAACTAGAGTTATAACTCCACTCATAGTATATAGTATACTAATGTATATTAATATTTATTATATTTGCATATATATATCATATTTAAATATAATATATATATATTTTTATATATATATATTATATTAATAAATATATATATACTTATATATTAATATTATATATATATTATATATATATTTATATTAATATATATATATATATAATATAATATATAATATATATTATATATAATTATAAAAATAAAAATATATATATATATATTATATTATTAACTATATATTATATAAGTAGTACCCTATATAATATACTCATATATATTATATAATATATACTTAATTAATATATATATATATAATTAATATATTAATATTATATATATATATTAGTATAAGTATTATTATATATATAATTTAATATATTATATAATAAATTATATATATATATATATATATATTAATTATAATATATATATATAATATTAATATAATATTAATTAATATAATAATAATATTTATATATATATTAATATATATATATATATATTATATATATATATATTGTAATATACACGGATCTCAGGTGGCATAAGAACTGGAAGATCTATACATATAAATTCACAAAAGAGAAGGGTGTCTAGTAATTTTTATAACAAGGTCGATTCGACTACTGTAACATATATATATATTTATTCTTTCTTTTTACATTTGTTAATATCAAGTCTCACTAGTCCTAACTGAGTATACAGTAGTCACCCTAATATGAAGTTAATACTTAGTAGATTATTGAGAGAAAGCCAATTAGACTGTTTATCAGAGTTTAACGAAATGCTTTTAAAGGGAATTTAAAAGTGCATTTATAAATAAGCATTTAAAAGAGCTTTCATTAAATAGTTTTTAGTGAAAATATAATTTACATTTATCACATAAATAGTCAATTACTAAAAATAAAACAAATCGTGGATTTATATCACATAGACTGTTACTAGAGTCAGAGTGATATAGATGAGTAAAATTATAGGGCATGGTGGGTAAAATATTTGATGTCCAATATATGAGTCTCAGTGTTCCATATAGACAGAACGACTAGCGACGCTTATATAATGGATATAGTTATAAATAGCTAGGGTGTTGAGTAGTTACGTTACAAAATTATTTACTCCTACTTTATTACTCAGACTTCACTCAGTATTTACTACGAGTATTATATACGACTTATATATATATACTCACCTAACTATACTTAAATTATATCTCAAGATACTTCAAACTCTGAGAATCTCAACTGTTCCTGATAAATATATATAATATACATACTCATGACTTACCGTACACTTATATACTCGACTAGTCTTGTTAATATTATACCAATACATCCTCGAATACTTATACCGACTCTCAATCACTTTTAAAAATACTCCAGGACATCCTACGACTTACCGGACTGAGCGACTCATACCCACTTTTTAGAAATCTACCAGAGAGTTTTGAAATCACAGTGACTTCTTCCTGTTGTAGATAGTTCTCTGTGTTTTTATATCACCTACCTCACTCACATTTTTTCATTATATATATTATAGTAAAACTCTAACGGGATACGATGAGGGGGTGGAGAAAATGTCCCTTTTTAGGGGAATGTACGGTGGGCGACTAAACGTCTACAGACTTGGGGGGAAAGGGGGCGACATAAAAGACGCGACCTGACACAACGGAACTTTTGCACAAGTATTCTTATTAAGAATATGACACATAGACTCCGACTATGTTTGAACGTTCTATAAGTAAAAAGAACCCGCACGACATTCACACTCTGATTCACAACACACTGATAAACACTATTAGTAATTTTGCACTCTACCTGACTCTCACCTGAGCTGACACTTACCGACTATATACTATAGAGATCATCTGAGACTACCGAAATCACTTGAGTTTAAAGACTTGAGTCACCAGATAGAGCTTTTGTAGACTTATTGAACTGCATACTGCAAAATAGACGTTACTGAAAGCGTCAAAAATAATTTTATATGTATAATATATTTCATCTACAAATTACTGAATATATTTCGTATTGAAGTAAGTGAGTATATTATAGTATATAGTAATATATTGAGGTTCGGCTTTTCTTAAAAATGTCTAGTTGTGAACGGAATCTAGATATCATTATATCAAATCATAGTCCGACAAGAGAAAGTTAGTAATATGATGAGTAATGAAGAGAGAGATGGCCGTTGTCAAGACGATAGTATAAGGAGGGATGCAAGAAACAGTTCAACGGGTAGAAAAGTATTAGAGAGAGATAGAGAAGGCAGAAAAATTGAGAGAGATATGGAGATGAAGAGGAGTAAGAGAGAGGAGTAGACTAATGACAAGATCATGAGAACATGAAGACAAGATCAACGAGCATACCGGGTGGCATCACAGAACGAAGAGCTACGCGCACGGGTCCATGTAAAGACTAGAATACACAGACCAGATCCCAAGAGTAACGCGCCGCTCGAGATCACGATATATTTTATAAGTAATTTAAGCTGAGGGTCAAAGCAGGTACGCTACCTTTGAGTAGATACATTACGCCTTTTCTTCTTGCAAATTGTTATAGTCTATTTGTATGTAAATAATCAGATAAGAGGGTCCAGAGCCTACTGAAGTCTACTGGATTGGAGAAAGCCAATTATAGTTACTCGTCAGTGTGTATTCAGCGTATATACGTGAAGTGTCTATTAAAGGAGAAATGTAAATGAGGCGAGTTTAAAAAGCATCTCTAAATGAAATAGGAAATTTAAATGTGTTTTAGGGCAGGGGAAGAACTATATAAGTTCGAGTGGAAACAGTGGTTATTAAGGAGCATGACAAGAAAGGTTTAGTCAGTGAAAACGCCATGCCAGCATTAACACTAGTAATATGAAGCGAGTTCTTATATCTCACCGTTTATTTCTCTTCAGATTGGATGACGCCGTTTGATGCACGCAATGGGTCCCATCGCTCGGATGGCTCAAAAAATCAAAAATTATAAGCACTAGTTGTCAGCAAGGATCTCTGAGACACCAAGGCACAGTGAATGGAAATATATTAGGTTGAGATATATAAAAGCTTCAGTGGTTAATAAAATGCAAGCGAATAATAATAAATATGTGCATTAAATTTTTCATTATTTGGCAGAGGTTGTGGAGTCGGAAGATTCTCGCACACATTGTTAAAAATTCACTACTACCGACTAAAATGCCCGACTCATACATTTTTGTATTTTAAGATGTGTTAGCATGAACAAGGTCTCTCACATAAATTTTTTAAAATTTAAAAGAAGAACAAAACAAAAAAAAAAACATCAATTTTTACCTGTTTTTGTTTCAAAAAAATATGAAACGTTAAGTCATGACAGGGCCAAAATCTTATGTTAATAGGGCCCGCTTCACTTAGAGAAGAGTTAGCTTTTTGGAGAGAAGGACTAATTTGATTTCTATCAAGATAAAAGAGATAATTCATTAGAACAAATTAAATAGACATAAGTGCATTAAAGCTAGAGATAGGTTTAGTTATAAGTTTGTTGAATAACTATTTTCTTTTCGTGAAATAAGGATTTGTGTACATAGTAAATTAGATGAATAAATTGAGTTAATCAAGGCATTGAGGTAACCAGGTTTCATCTATCTCCCAATTAGTTATCCTCAAACATAAAAAAGGATTGTGAGAAAATGTAAAATAAAAAACATACGGCTAAGTGTAATTCTCGCAAATCCTTTCAGTCTGTGCGGGTGGAAAGAATGATAAACTCACCTAGGGATGTGTAATGAGATATATTTTTTAATAATATTGCGGCGTCAATTTATGCCATATAATCACGGATAATATATATTATATATATATATATATATATATATTATATATATATATTAGTTTATACTACTCACATTATATATAAACTATAATTTTACAAGGCTGCTTCACACAAAATTTTAATATATATACCTATAGATATAATGCCACTACCAACTCCGTGGAAAACTGTTTTATGGCTAATTGACTTTTATATTTATAATATATATACGTGGACGTATCCTGTGACTATACCGTGAACTTATACCGATATATATATAATACTATATATATATATATAGTATATTATATTAGTAATATATATATAATATATATTCTCACGAATTATATAATTTATACCTATACTATAATATATATATATACTATATTATATACTATTGAATAATATTATATTATATATCCCCAATAATATACATATACCGAATATATCAACACTAGGTTATGTTGATTCTTGAGTTGGAACAGATCGAGGTCCGGCGGATGTATCTCCCCCTTTTTGAAATTAAAAAAATAAACCGCTGACTCCGACTTTCCGCTGCCGGACTCCCAGAGGACACCCTTTTGAAAAATACCAGACTTTGACTCCGACTCTGACTCGCGATACTCCACACCTCTTCAAAACTATCGACTCCTCGACTCCGACTCCGAGAGCCCTGACTCCGAGTGAACTTGTCCTGACTGTCAAGTAAGGGACCAGCTCCTTAGATTCAAAATGTGGCCAGACTTCCGACTGATGTCCGCGAGTACTCTGCTCCTCTTTCACTCCTCGTTCAAACCTCCCTCGCGCGATCCCCCGACATTGTCGCGCGACGTTAACGTAGAATTCGCGGACGTATGTATAGAGTTTTCGAACATATATATATATTACAATATATTATATATTAAATATATATAATATATATATATATATATATTACTATATATTAATATATATATAATATATATATTAAAATATATTATAATATATAATTATATATATATAATATATAATTATATATAATTATCAGGCGGCGCTCGTCCGACAATTTAATTAGTTGCATTTTTACATTTTAGTAAACACAGTAACAAGCATATATATATATATATTATATATATTATATATATATATATATATAATATATTATATATATAGTCACGCTATATATATATATATATATATATATGACTATAGTTTATAATAATATATTATAATATATATATACCGATACTTACTTATTTGTGTGTGTAGAGTGTGTGTGTGATGTGTGTGAAGATGAGAGTGAGACGTATGTGTTATTACAAAAGAGAGAGCATTGGATCGACGCCGTAAACGGTATAAGCATTAATCTCGAAAATTAAAAAATTTTCAATTATTTTAAAAAAGTTATGTAAATTACCTTTACAATTTTATTTTAAAAGAAGCGTCCACCGACTCTTCTTTCTATTTATTTTATTGAGCAAAGTTTATGAATTCACTTTATTGTTAAAAAATCTTTGTATGCCCATAATAAAGTCTTTCTCGATAGAAAGCATTGCTAAGTGCTAAGGCGGAAAGTCTTTCTTGCCCCCATGGTTTCTTAGAAGTGGATTTAAAATAAATCCTTTTTAAAGTAAGAAAAAACAGCGCGCTCTGCTTTCGGACGAGATAGTATGTCAAATCGGATGGTGTTATTAAAAAAACTTTTATAGTTTCACACTTAATTCACTTAAAAAAAGTGGCTCTCACCAAGTGATTTTCTGTAATGAAAATTCAAATAAAGCTATGGCTAATCGCAAGACATAGAACGAAAATTCCCATTACTTATCTAGGACTATAATATTAATAGATAGTTCTGTTTTACATAAGTTGTTTTAATGTGCAATTTTGAAAGAGTACACTTTACAAGGTTTCATTTTTACATTTTTCTCAGAGAAAAAATGGAATCATACCCTGAGGAAACACAGCTTTTCGGGTACGGGGCAGAAATAACGTGAAAACAATTAAATTGTCCTGACGAATGATTAATCTATCTTTTTTATCTGACAAATAATTGGTTGTCACCATGATCTCTTTTATGCTCTCTCGAATTTAATTTCAGAGAGATAATCCCCGTTTTTGCATTCTCATTTTTATAATTTTTTACCAAGTTTTGTATTGTCTCCTGGGGCACTCTTTCCTTATTAAAAGAATTTTACACTTCAATCGAAAAATTATCATACGAACATCTTGATACACTAAAGAGGGGATCAGTGACTCACTTTTTTTTGTATAGCAGCACGAGGACCATAAAAAAAAGTCTACGTGAGGCATTGATTTTTTACTTTATGAAAAAACAGAAGCCAGAATTTTGCAAATTATTAGTCTCAAATCAATTATTATAAAAAGTGAGACCTGACGGACAAGGTTAATTGAGGTATTTACGGTCTTTGAATGAAAAAATTCTCCCCATTTAAATATAATATTAAAACATTCTTTTTATTTCGGTCAATATTTTCAAAACTGGTTATTTACAGATCTTGAAAATGAAAAAGTTTCGCACCTGGTTTGAGAATTTGGTAAGCGAGGTGACGTCTTTATCACTACTTGATCCAATAGACATAGACGGTTCTTTTTTGGAAAAAAACTAGTGGAAAAAAAATGTGTATAATTGCCTTAGAAGATTAAGCAAAAAAATAATTTCGGACACATTTCTGTTAACTGATAAGCGGCAATTTTAGCATTACTCAATTACTTGATGAAGCAATTAGAAGTGATATACTATTTCGAGGCTCTTGGATATAATTGTGTTTTAACACTTAAGCAGCTGCAAACTCACCAGAATAGAAGCCTACTCATAACATTAGCGCCAATTTCAAAGTAAGAAAAAAAGTATTATTTTGATGAATATTTAATATTTATCTTTAATGTTCTTTGGATAATTCTAATTTTTATCAAACACAAAGTCGATTTAAATACGAGAGCACAAGTACTATTGGGTATCTTTGTGTGTCTCAGCAATCATGCTTTTTCCAACTGGTGAACACGAAAATTTTACCCCAAATCTCTCTAAACTAACTTCAAAGGTTTTCCCTACGTTAGTATGGTGCCTAAAAAACTACCACCATTTGAAATACGAATTGGAAACCTGCCACTGGTATTCAGTCTGTATCTGCCAACTGATGATAGAGAAAAATTCAGCTTCATAGAAATCTCTTCTTTTTATTTCTTCGTACTGATGTAATTTCCGAAGCATAATTTTGGGTGGAGAAGAATTACATTCTTGTATTGTTTTAAAAAAGTTCCTTTGAAAATAGTGGCTTTCTCTAAAATGTATGTAAACCCCTTAATGAAATCATCTAATTCAGACCTGGGAGGTCAATAGGCCCTCTAAAAACGCCTGGATTAGTTGAAAATTCAGTTTCGTTATGTCCTCTTAGGGCCAACTCAAATGATCCACTCCACAGGACAAAATTAAATGGCAGTTTATGGATAAATATTCAAGATGTATTTATTGTTTTTAAACATTTCTCATTAATTATGCTTAGCTATTGTTGGATTTTCTATTATTCGCTGTCTAAAACTGTTTTGCGATAATTTAATTTTTTTCAAAAAAAAATGAAAGCTTACGGCAATCTTTTCATGTGCACCTTTGTGTTTTCATGTTTTTTTTGCAGATTGATGTGTTAAAGTGATTTATGGGTGGGCTCTCTGTTCACAACACTGAGTCTTTTAGGAGTTTAGAGTCCCATGTATCTCTTCCTCCTCAAAAACCAAACAACGGAAAACAAATATAAAGAAATTTCTGATCCTTCTCACGACACAAGCCAATCATGCTTTTCAATTAAAAAGAAAGTGAATTGAACACACGCGCTTAAATTGCCGCGGTTTTTTACTTGAAAAGAAAATGTATTCTAGTTTTTTTTAATAAAGTTGGTAGGAGCGACCGCAGAATTTTTAATTTCTAATTTCTCTTCAGGAGAGCACAAAGATAAATTTCTTTTTTAGCTGTAGAATTAGAGACACTACAATTGACTGAAATTCAATGGTTTTAACATTAAATTTTAGCTGAAAACATTCCCTAATAAAAAATAATAAATATATAATATATATATATAATATATATTATATAGTTAATATATTATATATATATATATATTATATATATATATATATAATATTATATATATAATATAATATAATATAATAAGTATACGAGTATTGGAAGAATGATATTATAATATAATATATATATATATATAATAATAGTATCTCTTAGAAGAAGAAGATGTATTTCATTTACAGCAAAAATTTCTTCAATTCCATTCTCATATTTCAAACATACAATAGCTACAGGGAAAAGGTATACATTTTTGGAATGCTGGTCCATTTTAGTGCGGAAAATGTTTTAAAAAAAAAAATAAATTAAAAAAATAAATAAAAAAACTCACAAAACTTACAATAGCTACAGCGAAAAGAAATACACTTTTGTTTAGTAATCTCTGTAAGTAAAATTTGTAGATAGGAAAATGTATAAAAAAATAAAAATAAATAATAAAAAATTAAATTTGTTTAATTAAAACAAAGTGTCTAATGTTTATAGAGGCTTACTTAAACAAATTTTATTGGTTTACTCGTTAAAATAAAAAATATAATAGAGATTTCTATTTAATTTTTTTTTTTTTTAATAAAGATAATATCGTAACCCAAAGGTGTATAAGCCGCACCGATGGTAGAGTCGGGGTCTCTCGGCCTTAACGGTGGACGACGGGGGAAGGACACTAATACGCCCCTCCGGGAGTGTCTCCGGAACCCCCCCCTTCTTTGGTATTTGGGTGTCAGGGGGGTTCCCTTCGCCCCTCCCTACGGGGTATGGAAAACGTCCCTCTCCCTGTGTTCCCGCGTCGGTGGCTCGAGCCGCCCTAAATATTGTGGCCGTGTAATAACCTTTTACAATATATTAATGAGATATAGCTATATATATTTTTATATTATGCCCCTGCTCATAAAAAAAAAAAAAGCCAATATTTATTTTTATTTATTTATTAGTTTTTTTTTTTTTTTTTTTTAACATTTTCCCTAACTAACATTTTACAAGATTCCAAAAACGTATTCCTTTTCGCTGTAGCTATTGTAGTTTTTGAGGATATGATTTTTTTTTTTTTTTTTTTTTTTTTTTTGTTTTTTTTTTTTTTTTTTTTTTTACATTTTCCGCACTAAATTGACGCAGCATTCGGCAATGTATTCTTTTCAAAATAGAAAAGAATAAACTCAGAGCGATTGAAAAATAATATTTTTTTGCTGTTATAAATTGAGGATAACAGTATAGAGCCATATATATAATATATATAGTTTAATATAATATATATATTGAATATATTATTATATATATAATATATATGTATATTATATATAATATATTATAATTATATATAAATAGTATATATATATATATATTATATAGTTTCGTATATGGTGAGTGTGTGTGAGGCGTAGTATATGATATACTATCTATTATATGTTTTAGAGAGAAGAGATCCGTAAGCCTACGCTTATTGATTTGGGATGATGTTGCTTTTGTGTGGCCGAATCTAAAGAGAGGTTTTGAGAAGGATTGATCAGAGGGAATTTGGCAGGTGTGTGCTAAAAGGAGTGTTGTTAGAAGTAAACGATTTTGAGAGTGAAGAGCAAGGGGTGTATAGAGTATGTGAAGTGAAGACAAGTGCCTCAGGGATGGCGGGAAGGATTATGTTTGGAGAGTAGGTGAGGAGGAGCAACTGGAACAAGTGTGCGAGTTTAAATATTTAGGATATATGTTGAGTGAAAAGGGAACGGATGATAGGAGAGATGCAGTAAGAGAAAAGGTAATGGTGAATGGTATGAAAGGGTAGCTGAGTGCTAGATTGAAAGAGAGCCTTTGGTGGAAGTGATGAGAAAAGGAGAGCTAAGTGTTCGAGTGCGCTAGGAGTCTTACAAATGGAGGGTAAGTGTTGCTACCGGATTTGTTATGTACAGTAAGTGGAAACTATGGTCTGGGATAGAAGGAGGATATAGGATCTAAAGTACAGAGAGAATGTGTTTTCGATGGTACAATGTGCTCAGGTGTGCTGTATAGGGTGTGAGTACGACATTGTAATAGAAATGAGGAAATGAACGTAATGTAGTAAGGGAGGGATATGTGGTGGTGTGAGAAGGAGAGAGAGAAAGAAGATGATATATGAGAAGAAATAACAGGAAGTAGAGAGTTTAGAGATGAGTTGTGGAGTACATGGTGGAAACAGAGATGGATGATAGTCGGATTGGATTCAAAGGAGTGTAATAGTGGTGAGTGTGTCTCGCAGAATACGAAGCTTCGAGGACTGGCGCAGCAAGCGAGAATAGTCGATTTAGGATAGTGAAAAGGAATGCCGACGCGCAGAAGGAATGTGAGTGTATGAGCGACAGATACGAGAAGAAAGGGTGACATCTCAAATATAAACAGCAGAAGTAGAAACATGAGCGGCAGGATTTTGTAAGGAGGTATAGTTTGCCGCGCGAGTGTCTCATGATCCAGGGGAATGGAATCCCAACATTGCGTATTCTTTAAATAGGAGCATACCATAGTGAGGGTATCGTGCGTTTTGTCCATAGAAGCTCGCTCAGGGTGGATTTTTTTCTGAACTCGCCCGACGGGGTTCTCACTTTTTAGGGTATAAATTAGGAGGTTTGCGATAAGGCTGGGCTTTACTTTCTCGCCTCTACTTATTCTTTGATTCCATATTCTTCTATACTGAAATAAGCTGTATTTTCGGTTGTGTGCCTAACAACACGTATAGACCCTAAATGATGTAGGAAGAACATATAAGTGCATAGTAATGACTAATTTATAGTATGAATTAAAATAGATATACTATAAATATATTATATATATATATACATTCCTATTTATATCTCATATCCGTAATATATATAATATATATATATATTATAATATATAATATATAAATATATAATAATATAAAAAAAATAATATAATAATTAGGGGATATAATCAGATTGTCCTAATATATATAATTATATATAGTATATATTATTAAAAACTATTAATTTATATATATATATTATAATATAATGATATATTGTCTTTATGAATAAGATGGTTGTGAGTGCCAGCAAAGAGTTTTTAATCTCGTCAGCGGAAATATCGAACGTAATTGGACTCCGAGCGAGTTTTTGCTTAGAGATCTTTTGTGAACAACAACGCTTCGCGAGTGCTGATGCTCTAAGGACCCCACTAGGCGCATCGCACGTCGCCCCAAAAGCAACGCTTCAACGTAGTTTTTAAAGCACCCGGTTTTCCCATCCCATAAATGCTTGAGTAACTACAAGGCCTGCAGTTATATATATAGTATATATATAAATATTAAATTTTCTAATTATTTATATTTATATATATATATATTATATATATATTATATATATATATATATATATAATATTATACAGGAATACATAATAGTAAAGATTATATAATATATTATATATATATTCCTTTAGAGAAATAATTTATTTTTGTTAAATAAGTTGACAACCTAAAAAAGCCAAAAAAATTTACAGCAACCCCCTTTAAGAACCAAAAAAATCAATTCCTTATTTTAAAAAGAACAAAATTATACAGCCTTAATTTCTTATTATTATTAATTATTATTTTATTATTATTAATATTATTAAATTATTATTAATGTTACAATTTATTTTTTTATAATATATTATATATTATCTATTTATTATTATCTATTATTAAATTATTATTATTATTATTATATTATTATTGTTATTATTATTCATTATTATTATTATTATATTATTATTATTATTATTTATTATTATTACATTTAATTATTATTATATTCAAGAAATTCAATGTAACAAAATATAGGGAATACAAAAAAGTTAAAAAATTTTTGGGGTTTTGGATATAGGGGTTTTTGTATGGGGCGTATGATGTAATATTGTGGAGGGGATGGGGGAAAAGCCAGCTTTGGAAGGGGAAATTTGTCCCTAATAGCTCTCCCACTTTACGATATCATATATTATATATATATACTATATATATATATATATCTTATATATATTATATATATATTTATATAAATTATTAATGATATATATATATTATATATATATATATATATATATATATATAATAATATATATATAAGTGATAATAGCTTAAAAGCTGACATCAGGTAACTCGAGAACGGCAGCACCCACAGTAAAAAAATTACATATTTGGAATTAGCGGAAAATTCAAAGTGCTTGCTTATTAATATTTTTTTTTTTTTATGCGTTAAAAATAAAAGTGAAGAAAATTTCCTTTTTTTTTTTCCAAATTAGGGGCTCGAGCCGACGGGGGGACAGAGAGGGGGGGACGAAGTCCCCCCCGTGTCCACGGAGGCGCCGAGAGAGCTAGGCGACTTATTGGCCATCTTTGGCGTTTAGCACACCCCAACTGTATTTCTCTCACATTTAAAAAAAAAAAAAATATTAAACTTTAATTTATGTAGGAAAAACCTTTAATTACAATAAAAAAAAAAAAAAAAATTAAGTTCAAACACTTTTTTAAGGTCTTTTACCCCTAAATTGATTTTTAAATCATCTTTCTACGAAACTAAATAAATAGATTTTCTTTTTTGGAATAGTTTTTTTTTTCTCCCCAAAATATTTTGAAATATAAAAATCATCAAAATTAATAATGAAATAAGCCAATCTAAATATTATAAAAATATCTATAGTAAGGAAGATATGTTTGCTTCATACTCACATTTATTCGTTTTTCAGTCGTAGGCTGAGCATTGCCTGGCTACTTATTTTGATTTTTAGACTGAAAAAATATCGTCAATTGCTTAGAGAAAATTATGTCTCGTTGTTAATATTTCCCACGACTAATCAACATTAGCAAAAAAAATAGCATAACATTTTAACAAATTAAAAACCCCCCCTCCTTAGAATTTCCGCTGATTCCAAATAATGCAATTTGTTTTACTGTCACAGGTGCTGCCGTTATAAATAAAGGTTAACATGATGTCAGCTATTAGAAGAACACTTCTGACGCATATATATATATATTATATATATATATAGTATTATATATTATATATATATATATATATATATAGTATATAATATATATATATATATATATATATAATTATATTATAATATAATATAGTATATATATATATATATATATAAATATATATATATTTATTATAATTATATAAGTATGATGAGTCAGGAGACGATATTAATTCCACTAAAGTAAAGTTAACTCAATGCTCACAGTCTCTATTCACAATTATTATACGGCTTAATTAATTTTTATAGTTATTCTCGGTGTATGGCTTATAGCAGGTATATAATTAATTGTATATAATTCTACATATTGGCTCCTT
>JABUQX010004154.1:7500-34740 GCA_015478945.1 Trachelipus rathkii | reverse complement strand
ATACCTTATTCATTCAAATTTAGGCTTATTATACTTACCTTATGTATCTTTTGTCTTATTTTAATATAAAATTTGCGGCACACAACACTATTTCTCTTCTTTCGTGCTATATATATATATATATATATATATATATATATATATATATATATAATATATATATATATATATATATATATTATATATAATATAATATATATATATATATATATATATATTATATACCGTATATATACCGTATATATACCGTATATATATATATAATATATATATATGATTATATATAAATATATATTATATATATATTATAGTATATATAATATATATATATATATATATATATATATATATATATATATAATATATTATTATATATATATATATATATATATTATATATTAATGTGCCAAAAACGGGCGGGAAATTGGATTATCTTAGACTTAAATTTCCTTGCCTATAAAAAATTAAATTAAATTGACAAGCGATTATTTTTTTATAAAATAAAAGGTATCTCGAAAAACATTTCTGGGGGAAGAAAAAAAAAAATAAATATTAGAAAAAATTATGAAAAAAAATCTTGTTTTGCATAGCGAAACAACCTAAGATTTAATAATTCGAAATGAGGGGCAATGATATATATATTTTTTATATATATATATATATATTTATATATATTTATTATATATATAATATAATTATATATATATTATATATATATATATTATATACTATATATATATAATATTATATTATATATATATATATAATATATATATATATATATATATAATATATATATCAGTAGTGATGGCTACAGTTTGACCCTCCATCACCTTTTCTCAAAAAAGTATTAAGAGATATAGGTCTGAAACTGGAATATAAGCTATGTAGGGATTAGCTCGAATCCGTAGTAAATTTCATGGTCTGTAGGATGTAGTATAAGAGGGGGTCACCCCGAGGCGTCCGATACGATATTGCGCCTTACGCCCTGTGTGGCGTGATCTGAGAGCTCAAGATTAGGCCTAATAGCGTTAGGTTTCGAGCGTGATGACGTATCTTCGTCGCAGACGCAGATTACGTCATGCGCCCGAGGATGCGCGGCGCGCGCACATACACATACACAAACACATTATTATTATTATTATTACGTCGAAGAAGGTTTCGAAGGAACACTTTTGTTTTTTATAGCCCTTTCTGCGTGCTCCTTCAGCGTGTCCTTCCAGCACCGCAGGCGCACCACAGCGCCCACCGCACCGCCACCGCGCCGTGCCGTCACCAATTCCGTCTCATCCTTCCAAAGAATTTGCAGATGATTACTATTATAACTTTTAAAATTAACTATCATTATTATTATTATTATTATTATTATTATTATATTATTATTAATTGATTATTAATTATTATTAATTATTAGTAGTAGTAGTAGTACTAGTAGTAGTAGTAGTAGATGGGTAGTAGTAGTAGTGGTAGTGTTAGTTAGAGTTGATCGATCGATCGGATAAAATTTGGAGTGGTGTTAGATGGGGAGGTAACCTCAGTGTATACGAAGTTACATCCTCATTCGGGGGACCCCACCCCCCTTTAAAAATCGAAGTGTTCGTAATTGGATGAAATTTGGTGAGAGGATTCAGCGTTGAATTCAGAAAGACTTGGTATGGAATCTGAGGAGTTGGCTCCGGCCCCGGTGCTGGAGCCACTGCGGTGCCGGAGTTAATAACATTCGTATAACAACAATGTTTTGGTTCCTTATAAGGGTTATCGAGGTCGTAGAGTTCGGAATATGATGGTTATAAGTCCGAAGGAGGGGTAAGGCCTCAGCCCTTCGGGCTGAGGCCTAAAGCCCCGCTTACACCCCTTCGGGGTGATCCCCCCTCGCCGGATTCACACCCTTTCAAGGGACGCATCCCCCTGGGTTTTCTCTCGGAAGGTAATGTGTTGCTTTAGATACTCTTGGTTAATGAAAACTGTTTATTCGTAAGTTAGGTACGTTATGTTAAATATTACTATGACAATGTGAAAATAACACTGATTTGTTAGAAAGATGAGTTTTTGTAAGATATTACTGTATTAAACTACCGATGATGTGTTAGAAACGTGAAGTCTAGCGTTAAGTTTTTGACTTTGAGTAAGTTAGCGTTTGCCTAGAATTTGCTAATGTCTACGATTATTCATAGTCAAATGATTGTTATACTTTCGAAACGAGTGACACTTTTATGAAGATAGTGTCAATTCATAGTCCAAGATGCTGGTATCTTTGATAGAATGGTCACTTTGTTAAGGGATTTGTTAGATAATACGGCCATTTACCTGTTGCTGATATGCTCGAAAAGTGGGAACTTATCGAGTTGTATGACCCGTTAGCTACTTTACCTTTGATAAGTAGGGAATTTCAGCGATGTTTAAGCTGATGATGTATTCATACGCGCAGGTTATGTTCGGTTTGCCATTTTGTACATTATTATTCTTAGTTACGGTTATGATATGTTAGCTTTTTTTGATGCTGAAACTTTGTTGGTTAAGCATAAATATTCGATTAGGGTCAGTATCTAAAGAACTTATTTTTATGTTATGTTTATCCAAAAATGATACTCGAAATATGACTTGATATAGTCAATAGATCACAGGCGCAGGCATGGAGGGAGGGTTTGATTGTTTGATTTTACTGATTTACTGATTTACTGACTTTTAAAATCAGTAAACTATTACGGTTTACTGTGATATTATGCAAAGAACTTATTTTTATGTTATGTCCGGATAAAATTTTGCTATTTTTGTTATGTTTTGGTTAAAAACTTTGTTATATTTGCGATTATTCGCTGGGGAATTATGATATTTAGACGAGGTTATGATGAATTTTTTAGTTAAATATTACGAAGTTGATGTAAAACAAATTGTTACGTTAGCATATATTCTTTTTTCAGTTGATGATAGACAGGGTTTATGCTAAACTTTTGGTAAATATTTACGATGTTAATGCTAAAATTAACCACTGATATGTTAGAGATATGCTTGCAATAAGTGTGAATAGGTTACGTTTGTACGATGTGTTAGGTACTTTACTGCTGTTAAGTGGGGGAGTTTGTTAATGTTAGTGGTTTATTCATGCTTAAGTTGTTAGATTCGTCGTTGTCGTACATTATTTTCTTAGTTCTGGTTATTCTTATGTTAGCTTTATTAATGTGAAAACAATGTTACGTTAGCCATTATTCGCCTGCGTTAGTATCTAAAGAACTTATCTTTGTACTATGTTATTGTTGTTGTTGTTGTTGTCGAGCGAGAATATATACCCTTTTGAACTGATATGGTTCATTCGTACGTCGTATTCTTGTTTACTTTCTCTGATTGGTTGAAAGAAAGGATCTCATTATTTAAGAGATGTTTATACACTATCTTCTTCAGTAGGATAGTTTTTCGCTGTGTTGATACGATGACATCTCCCCGCATCTCTATGCTTGTTGTTGATATCTTCACGAGGAGTTTCGTTATTCCCAACGATGTGTCATTTATATTTAATCGTAAACCGAATGGTGACTCCTACATTGTTTGTATTCCTGCCCGAGGGTCAAATATAATAAGTATTGCATCACTTTATGCAAATGGTTAAAGCATAAAATCATTTTCATGTTTCATGTTGAAATTTTCTGGTTTAGAGTTGGTATTTTCTGAAAGGAGGCGGAGTCTAAAAAGAGATAAGCCTAAAAACTTTACTTTATTCGTCTTTACTCATTAGGTATTATGATGGTTAGGTATGGTTATGATACATTTTTTGATAAATGTTACTGTGTCAATGTAAGATTAACGTTAATTTGTTAGAGATATGCTTGGAAAAAGTATAAATAGCGCTACGTTTTGTATGTAAAGCGTTTAGTTAGTTTACTGCGTGTTAAGTGTGGAAACTTTGTTAAATGTTAACAGTTTATTTAGGGCGTAAGTTGTGTTAGGTTTGTCGTTGAACATTATTTTCTTAGTTCATGTTACGCTTTGTTAGTTTTATTGATGTGGAAACTTTATTACGTTAGAGTATATTCGTTGATCAGTATAATTAACTAATGTTGTGATAAATTTTAGTTAAATGTTACTGTGTCAGTGTAAGATCAACGTTAATATGTTAGAGATATGCTTGAAAAAAGTAAGATTTAGGTTACGTGCATACCATGTTAGTTGTTTTACTGGTGTTAAGTGTTTGAACTTTGTTAATGTAACAGTTTTTTGTGTGTAAGTTGTCGTTAGGTTTGTCTTTGTGCCATTATTTTCTTAGCTTCATGTTAACGATATGTTAGGGCCCCCTTTTATTTGGTGTGGGGGGGGAAAAAAACTTGTTTTACGTTAGGGGGGCATTACTTTCCAGGCGCCGCTCGTTTATGATAATTAACCAATGTTTTGATATAAATTTTAGTTAAATATTACCATGTTATTGTAAAAATTAACATCGTTATGTTAGAGATATACTTGGAACAAGTGTGAATAAGTTACGTTTTTTGTGTTGCTATGTTAGTTACTTTACTGTGTTAAGTGCTGGAACTTTGTTAATGTTAGCCATTTATTCGTGCTTAAGATGATGTCTTGGTTTGCCTTTGTACATTATATCTTAGTTCTGGTAATGTTATGTTGACTTATTAAATATGAAAAACTTTTGTGTACTAGTGACATACTTTCCCCGGTCTATATTGATTAGTTACACAAGGTTATAGTACATTTTTGTTACATATTACCATGTTTAATGTAAAATTAACATTGTTATGTTAGAGACATGCTTGACAAAGGTGAATAAACGTTTTTTTGGATCGTTAATGTTAGTTACATTATGTTGTTAAGTGGTGAAAACTCTGTTTAACGTTGACCGTTTTATTCCCTGTTTAAGATGCTGTTAGGTTTCTCGTTGTGCGGTTAATATTTCATAGGTCAGATGATGCCTACGTAAGCTTTATTTAATGTGATGTTGCTGTGTCAGTGTAAGGTTAACGATATATAGTTTAGAGATATGCCTTGAAAAAGTAAGAATATGTTACGTTTTTGTATGCAATAAATTAGTTACTTTACTGTTGTTAAGTGCTGGAACTTTGTTAATGTGACTGCTTATTCGTGGTAGATGTGTTAGCGTTTGTCTTGCTACATTATTTTCTTAGTTCATGTTACGCCATGTTAGCTTTATTGATGTGGAAACCTTATTATGTTAGAGTATATTCGTTGATCAGTATGATAATTAACCAATGTTGTGATAAATTTTTGCTAAATGTTACTGTGTCATTGTAAGGTTAACGATAATATGTTAGATATATGCTTGATAAAGTAAGAATAGGTTACGTCTTTGTATGCTATATTAGCTACTTTACGGGTGTTAAGTGTGAAACTTTGTTATCGATAACAGTTTTATTCCTGGATTATAAGATGTGTCAGGGTTTGTCGTTGTGGGTTATATTCAAAGTTCAGATGATGCTAAGTAAGCTTTCATTAATATGAAAAACTTTGCTTACGTCAGCATTATTCGTTTGATCTTTGTATAAAGAACTTGATTTTATGTTATGTTTATCCAAAATGATACTCGAAATGTGACTTTAATCAATAGATCAATAGATCACAGATGGTCAGGAGGGAGGTTGGATAGTGGTTTGATTTAGTGATTTACTGCTTTAGGGTATGTAAAAACGTAAATTTGTAAGTTATAAACAAAAAGAATAATAAAAAATTTTATTTATTTATTTATTTATTTATTTATTTATTTATTTTTTTTTTCTTGATGGTTCTGAAACCATTATTTTCGAAATCTACAGACTCGAAAACATATATAAGGACGCCAATATTGTATCATTACACAAATATTTAATAACTCGGCACCGCACCGGAGCCAGCACAATTGCAGCTGTCAACTCCTACTCCTCTGAGTCAGACTCCTTCTTCATTCTTTCCCTTCTTATTCATCTTTCATCCTTCTTCATTCCTCCGTCGACCTCTGTTTTGCACTCTGTGCTCTTTTTTTTCAGTCGGGACCCCCCTAATGGGGGGTCCTAGACACCCTACACGGACGTAATATAACCATCCATATTTCAGAACTCTACGACCTCGAATAACCCTTATAAGGACACCAACATTGTTGTTATACGAATGTTTATTAACTCGGCACCGCAGTGGCTCCAGCACCGGTGCCGGAGCCAACTCCACAGATTCACATATCAAGTATTTCTAGAAATTCAACTCTGAATCCTCTCACCAAATTTCATCCAATTACGAACACTTCGATTTTTAAAGGGGGGTGGGGTCCCCCTTCGGGGGACCCATGAGGATGTAACTTCGTATACACTGAGGTTACCTCCCCATCTAACACCACTCCAAATTTTATCACGATACGATAACTCTAACTACTACTACCACTACTACTACTACCACTACTACTACTACTACTACTACTAATAATAATAATAATAATAATAATAATAATAATAATAATAATAATAATAATAATAATAATAATAATAATAATAATAATAATAATAATAATAATAATAATAATAATAATAATAATGATAATAATAATAATGATAATAATAATAATAAGAAGAAAAAACTTCAGAGGATGAGACGGAATTGGTGCGGCACGGCGCGGTGCGGTGCGGTGCGGGGCGGTGCGCTGTGGTGCGCTGCGGTGCTGAAGGACACGCTGAAGGAGACGCAGAAGGGCTTAAAAAACAAAGAAGTGTTTCCGAAGGAAACACTTCTTCGACGTAATAATAATAATAATAATGTGTTTGTGTATGTGTATGTGCGCGCGCGCTCTCGCGCGCTGACGTAATCTCGTCTGCGACGAGATTACGTCATCACGCTCGAACCTAACGCTATTTAGGCCTAATCTTGAGCTCTCAGATCACGCCACAAGGGCGTAAGCGCAATAGCCGTATCGACCCTCGGGGGTGACCCCCCTCTATATACATCCTACAGACATGAATTACACGGGATTCGAGCTTATCCATACATAGCTTATATTCCAAGTTTCAGACCTATATCTCTTATACTTTATGAGAAAAGGGTGATGGAGGTCAAACTGTACCATCACTACTATATATATATATATATATATATATATATATATAATATATATATTATATATATATATATATTATATATATATATTATTATATATATATATATATATATATATATTATATAATAGATATTATAATATATAATATAGTATATTATAGATATAAATATATATCATATAATATATATATATATATATATATCCTTCTATTTTTGTCTTCTCGTGAACTTTATAGAAAGAATTACATTACTTCTCATACTAAAGAAGCTTCTAAGAGGTTGGGTGTTTTGAAGCACCTTCACAACTTCTTCACGCCACCTCAGTCAAGCGCTTCCTCTTTATAGTGGTTGTAGTTCGATCCTGTATATCGTCTGTTCCACTAACACAGCTCGCCTTTAGATCGCGGAGTCTAAGGCTTTTCGTCTTACCAACTCTCCTCCGCTCTCTCTCTCTCTCTCTCTCTCTCTCTCTCTCTCTCTCTCTCTCTCTCTCTCTCTCCGCCAGTCCCTTTCTGTCCATCGATCTATTGTATCACTCTTTGAGAAGATCCGTGCAACTCGTCCTTCTACAGTCACCTCCTCCTTTCTCTATCCAACTCTAACCCCAGACTTTGCCGTTATGCTCAATCTTACATGCAATCCAGTGGTAAAAGTCTGGTTGTTTTCAATGCCTCAAAAACTCATATTCTTCATCTTTCTACTTAAATTTTTCAACATTTCTCTTACAATTGCATGATGTTCTAAACGCCATATATCAGAGGTTTTCCTCCCTCGTAAAAATTGACCTTCCTCAGAAATTTTGCAATCTTTGGTTCACAATTTGGTGGTTTGGTCTTCACCAACCGGAGTATATATATAATATATATATATATATATATATCATATATTAATATATATTTAATAACTATTATATATATAATTATATTATATTATATATATATTATAATATATACTATATATATAATATATATAATTAATATTATATATATATATATGAAATTTTATTTATTCTGTTGCAGGTGTATTCTGTTTACTGACATTATATTGGAGATTTGTTCTAAATAAAACTACTTGAATATTAATTCAGTATATTCATCCTAAGGAATTATAAAAAAAAGAAAACACACATAACACTACACACACCTACACGACACACACCACACCCACAACACAACACACACACACACGCACACACACACACACAGAGATTACGTTCTATCATAGCTTTTCAACACCGATTCAGCCAATTGCCTAAAAACTTCCTCCTTTTTAATTTTAATATATTACTGCTGCTTTCAAGTTGCCTACCCTATTTTTAGATCTTCTCCACTTATATGAGTTCACTAACTGTAATCTATTTCTTTCTTTCTTTTGTTCATTTCTCCATACTCTGCATAATATATTCCTTGACTTCTTAATTCTCCCTTGATTCAGTTCCCTCAGAGCTCAATCAGATTCTGTATTCGTTCCTCTGCAACACGTGCGTAATGCCCTCTCCTCACATCTTTCATCGTCTCCAGGATCTCTAGAGACCATGAACTCTTTATAATATATAATATATATATATTATATATAATATATATATATATATATATATATATTATTATTATATTATATATATTATATAATATATTATATATATATATATATATATATATATATATATATATTTATATATATATATATTATAATAATTATATATATATATAATATATATATAATATATATATATATATATAGTTATATATATATATATTTTATATATATATAATATATATATGTATAATATATATATATATTATTATATTATATATATATATATATATATATGAAGGCGCTCAAGTTTTTTTTAACTTGCTATGGCACTTCTTACTAACATGAACCATTCGTTCATATCTACAAACATTTACAGCCAAATTTTACTGAAACAACAAAATGTTGAATTTTTTTTTTTCTTTTTATTTATTTTTTTTTTTACAGAATTCTCGATTTTGCAAACACAACTGTATGATAATGCCAATTCTTAATGGCAGACCTTAACTTTACTAGTTTCAACATGAGACCTATATTTTAGTATGCAAGTTTGCTTCTGTTTGAAAAATATTCATTTGTAAATCTGGCAGCGATAAGCAACCTTGTTTTAAAGCCAATTCATGAGCAAATGTTTCTCAAAAATATGTATGGTATTCTGTATTTCTAATAGATGGACTCCCAAATTTTCTTTCTTCGCTCCACTATTTATAGCCCTTCGCTTACTAGCACTCTTCTTCGTGATCATTCAAAGCTTACATTAAAATATATCTTAAAATTGCTGTCACATCCATACACTATTGTATATAACTTCACAATGTACTTCACCTACTATTCACTTTTAATATATAAACTTTCATAAATCCTCTATATACGTTCTTATGTAAAAAAGGTTTGATATTTCCAGCAAATCTCCAATTATTCTTGATGTCAAATTCTTTACGGCCTTTCTCTTTTTTACTTCAACTTTTCACCCGTTCTACACTGTTCTGAAGGTTGTGAATAGTTATGCGTATTTCAACCCTTAGTTAGTTCTCAAATTTTGCTCTCACTTTTCTTTACATTTTTATTCCACCCATTGTGTTTTCTCTTCAGAACCTCCCCTATCGACTTTTCATTCATACAACCTCAACCGCGAAACTTGTCTATTAATTTTTTCAATTCATCTACACTCAATTCCTCGGCTTTTCATATCATATAATTATCCTTTTTAACTATTAATGCGTGGTTTGTTATCTCCCTAATTCTTAATGCTTCACTTTCTTTTTCCTATTTTTTTTTTTTTTTAGCTTTAAGCTTTCAAATTATTCACTGAAATTTTAAGTTCAGGCTGAGATAACTCCGTTAACATCTTCGCATCATTCTTCCAGCGAAGAAATAATCTACAACGGTTCTTGTTCGAAGCTATCACGCGCTATTATTGTTCCAAAGTACCTTGTTTACCTATGGATATCCTTGGGATCTAAAAATTTTATAATTTCAGGTCACTTCTCATACAGAACTCTTTTAAAACTCTTCAAATACCCTAATTATATTATATATATATATATAATATATATATATTTATATATATATATATTATATTATAGTATATATATATAGGATCTATTGTCTTTCTCTATGAAAAAAACATATATTTCCATAAAAGGCTATTTATAATATTATAATATATATATAATATATTACATATATATATCATAATATATATATCATATATATATATATATATAATATATTATAATATAATATATAATATAGTATATATTATATACTATATAATATATATATATATATATATATACCGAATATATGACTGCAATTTTCATCTGTTGAAAAACTGAAACGTACAAAAAATATATGATCAAGAAAAAATCAAGCCTGTTCCATAAATCTGACCCTCGCTTTCATTTTATTATTATTATTATTATTATTATTATTATTATTATTATTATTATTATTATTATATTATTATTATTATTATTATTATTATTATTATTATTATTATTATTATTAAGTGCTTTAGATACGATGTTTTCCCGAATTTTGGCTTCACTAAATGTAATTTCGAGAGTGCGTTGATGAAGGCCAAATTTTCTTGTCTAAATGTCACTTAAATTTTCAAGATAATAAGGGACTTTTTTTTATACTATCTTTTCTTCCATTTTTTCTTTATAATAATGGCGTACTTTCCCCTTCCTACAAAATATATAGCATCTTCTGGGAGCATTCTGATATATATATAATATATATTATAATTATATATTATATATATATATATATTATATTATATATTATATATATATATATATTATATTATATATATATATATATATTATAATATATATATATATATATATATATAATTATTGTATAAATAATTCTTCTTAAAGATAGCAACTTTTCTTTTCTCTCTGCAAATAATCAAAATCGATACAGAGATATTTTATATTCAATTACCTCATATTGCAAATTTCGTTCTAAGGAGTCATACGTACAAATCCCCATCATTCCTTACACACAACCTAGCATTCACGCAATTACTCTTTCCGGTCCATCTATCCTCTTACCCCTTACTGGCATCATTGCAATTCTAATTATATACCGATTGTTTGGAACTCCCCCCGGAAATATGGTACCCCCTTCTACGGTATCCCTTCCTATGACACCTCTTCCCTCTACTTTCTCCATCCAATATACAGAAGTACAACGGGAACCTGAAACAAACCCTAAATCAACTCCTCTTTTATACCCTAACCTAGAGCATGTATACAACGATCCTAACACATCTGAACAACTTTAACGCTTTTTTCTTTTTTGGGGGTGAAGCAATATTTTTTTGAAATCTGATAAGCTATCATATCTCACAGTTCGATAAAACCGGATTTTACCAGTTCTATATATCTTAAATAAATTTTCGTAAGCCTCAAATCCTCTTTTTTTCTATTAAACTAATCTATTATATCTCTTTCTGCTATCACTTTCAATTTCCCTATAAGCTTCAACATTGACTTCCTCACTACATTCTTGCCTCTGATCTCAACGAACACAAAAATTCTTCCAACAAGCTCCCTTCTTGAATTAGTAAGTTCTTTAAAATATTATAACTTTAGTATTAATACTCGTATTACTATAAATAAGTGCATCATTTAAAACAAGACTCATATATCTTTTATTAATTATTTATTATTATTATTATTATTATTATATTATTAATTATTATTTATTATTATTAAAATGACAGTACGATTGTTGAAAGTGTGAAAATAATTTTTTTAATTTTTTATTATTATTTTTATTATATATTATTATTATTATTATTTATTATATTATTATTATTATTTTATTAATTATTGTTTTATATTTATATTATTATTATTATTTCATTATTGATTATTCATTTATTATTAATTATTAATTATTATTTATTATATTATTATTATTATTATTATTTTTATTATTTATTATTATTGTTATTATTATTTTATTATTATTATTATTATTATTATTATTTTTATTTTTATTTTTATTTTTATTTTTATTTTATTATATTTTTATTTTTATTTTTATTTTTATTATTATTTTTTTTAATTATTTTTATTATTCATTATTAATATTAATATTTTTTATTATTATTAGTATTATTATTATTATTTTAATTTATTATTATATTAAAAATAAAATTAGAGACTAAGTACTTTAAAAAAATTTGATGGGTTAAATATTTCGGGGGCGGTTGAACCCCTGAACCCACCCTGTCTACGGCCTTTATATATACTATATATATATATATATATATATATATATATATATATACTATATATTATATATATATATAATATATATATAATATATATATATATATATATATATATGTATATATTATATAATATATATATATATATATTAATATATATATACATATATAAGACTATATTATATGGCAGATCATTCTGGTGCAAGATCTTCGGCCTTTAATTGTTTCTTTATTCTAATTTACCCTTCTAGATTTCCTATCATGTAATTAACCAAATCGCAGGTGTTCTACACTACAAAACCTATTGTTCCCAACTACTGATTCGAATACAAATCTTCCTAAAGGCGAAAGTAGAGTTTGAAGACGCATGAAGATATTGTTCTCATTTTACTAGAAGTCTTCCAAGTAATCTTCATTTGGTTTCGCTGTATTTAAAACCTGCAACTAAATTTATTTATGTTCTTTTATTTTATTCCAAACTCTAGCGTTGCTACTAAATTTCCTACTATCTAATACTTCATTAAAGAAGCATTATTTCGTGATCTCCTTTCTCAGGAATCATTATTATTAGTGATTTTTCAGATTCACATCGTCATTTGGCTTTCATTGTCTATGTAGATATAGATGAACAGCTGATTAATTAATTCTTTATCCAAATCAACTATAAGAGACAATCTTCAGATTCGTTATCCAATCGTCTTTGAGAAAGAACTCAACGCACGTTGAATTTCTCTTAACCTACATTTTCGACTAATATTATGATTAGAAGTTTTGCCTTTCTGGCTTATTCCTACCGTTTTGCTACTCTCTGAAACCCATGTTCTTTTTTTTTTTAACCGACTCAAGTCTTCCTTGGGATCGGGCCCCATTTTTAGGAGGGGATGCTGTAATATTTGCATGACGTAAGTGGTAGGAAGCAGGTCCATAAATCAAACTCCTTCTCTTTCATTCTAGTTTTACAAAGATAGTTGCCACTAAACTTGGATTTAAATTTCCCTCAGACGAGGCATTAACGGCAGAATGTTTTCTTAATTTGGGACTGAAATGGATTTTATCCATTTGTAATAAAGGATCATGTAGTCTCTCGACTTTTTGCACCATTGTTGATATATTATATATATATATATATAGTATATATATATATTATATATATATATATATATATATATATATATATTATACGTATATATATAATATATATAGTATATAATTTATATGATATATATATGATATAGATATATATATATAACTATATATATATATAATATATTATATATATTATATATATATATATATATATATATATATATTTTTATATATATGTATATACTATATTATATTATATATATATATATATATATATATTATATATATTATATATATATATATATATATATATAATATTTATATATATAGATATATTATATATATATATATATAGTATATGATATATATATATATGTGGTTGTGTGATTTGTGTGTGGTGTGTGTGTGTCTTTGATATTGCTGATATTAATTATACTACTACTACTTCTGTTAGTTACTAATAAGGATAATAAGACTAGGAAATTAATTTTTTTATCAGCATCCTTCCCATTTGTTTCAAAGTCAAGGGCAGAATTCACATTGAAGGACTTCCAAGGTTATATTCGCCTGCAGGAATTCCACTCTTTAATCGTGTTTTTAAACATCAGGGTTAAAACAAAAAACTAAAAAAAAAAAGAAACTCAGACGACGTTCGTCGGTGATTTACCGTGCCTTGCCAAGGTGTTCTTGTTAATTCAAAGGAATGAATAACTGAAGGTTTTGACTTCTTTGAGTTTCATAAAAAGTAGGAAAAAAATAATTGGTATATTTACTATTCTATTTGTCGTTTAGTTCAAATCGTAATCATATCACCATAAAATATAAAAAATGAGCCTTCATGTAATTTAATGTAATGTATATTTTAGGTTTTTTTTAATTATGTGGCTTATATGTTTCTCAATTATATAGATTTACTTATTTTGTTACTCACCTAATATTTATAGCTTTACTGACTCTACCTCTGTTATTCATGTCACTTCCCCCCCCCCCCGGTTTCACCCGTCTTTGTTATTTTCTTCATGTATACTTGAAAGGGAAGTATTAGAAATCAAAAGCTTGCTGTGCTTGCAGGAGATTCTGACAAAGCTATGCGATATGTCCAGCGCTACGATGGAAATTTTCACGCGAATGGGAAGAGGACCAAAAACCAGAAAGAAGAGAAAGGAAATGAGCAATAGAAATGACAAAAGAAAATGAACAAAGTCCTCTTCATACGCAGCTATTATTACTGGATATCAGAGATAAATTTAGAAGATTTGAGGTGTTTTCAAACCTTCTTATTAAGAATGGATTCGAAAACTGTAGAAAAAAAAAAACAGAAGTTAAAGCGATGGGACGATTACTTGGAGGTTGCAGAAGGGTACCCTTTTTATCGCACAGGCTGAATGGGAGCATGAGAACACTTTTCCAGCAAGAAAGGAAGGCGGGAAGTAGAAAGACAGATACGGAATAGGTTTAACAAGGAAGGATCATCTCGAAAACACAAGTTTGAGAATCATGGAGGAATCCCACAGGGCCCATATTTTTTTTGAAGATAAAGAAGAGAGAGAGATTAGACGAGAGAGAGAGAGAGAGAGAGAGAGAGAGAGAGAGAGAGAGAGAGAGAGAGAGAGAGAGAGAGAGAGAGAGAGAACCTTTATAGGAAATTAAAATTATTGTCATAAATGAGTTGAGCAAATGGAGAAGGAGGATTAGCTCAGGAATCGTCTAGGGGATAAGAAGCAAAGGTTTGAGCAAAAGTTCAGCTTAGCCGAAGGGAAAACAGAAGTTGTACCGTCGGAAGATTCGAGAGGATGGAAAGGCGGATAAATTGCATTAGTTAGTTAATATGTATATAGAACATGAACAGATAGGAGAAAATTCAGCGGGATCGACTCCGCGCTTTTCGCGCACCTTGTTTTGAATATGATTATATATATATATAATATAGATATTATATATATATTATACGTATATATATAGTATATATATATATAATAGATTATAATTATATATATTTATATATTAAATACGATGTAGTATATATATATATATATTATATAAAGTTATTTTATGCATTTAAAACTAGCACACTAGGAGTAGCACCGCATAATACAGTTGTCTGGGTCTATTGGCTCTTGATGGACACGGGGGGGACTTCTTCGCCCTTGGTCCCCCATCGGCTAGAGCCCGTAAACAGATATAGCTTCCAGGAGGGGCTCGAGCGATGGGAGAGGAGGGACGAAGCTTCCCCCCCCCGTCGCCACCGTGAGGCCGAGGAGACCCGACACACTGATTTATCTATGCCGTCTACTCATAGTCGTGTTCGTTAGTTTTAATCATAAAACGACTTTTGATTTTTATACTATAGTATATATTATATATTATATATATATATATATATAATATATATATATATACTATATATATATATATATATATATATTATATATATAGGCAAAACATAACTGGTAACGCGAAAAAGCCAAGTCGATTCGCTCAGAATTTTCTTACTGTTTCTACTGGACAGAAAATGGATTTTGCCTATATTATATATAATTATATACATATATATATTATAGATATATATTTAGTATATATATATATATATATATATATATTATTATATAATATTTATATTATATTAATATATAATATAGATATTTAATATTTTGTTTTTTTTAAATGCCATTAAGCGGACGTCAAGAGATAACCGAGTAATATTACTGCATTTTCAAGCGCGAGGACAAAAGTTTTTAGTGTCTCGGGGAAAAGATTTTGCAAGACTCCGTGGAATGAAATAAAAAATTGCTGAGTTTTTGGAGTTTGAAGACGATGGTAATCCCTCCTGAAGACGACGTTAATCCCTGAAGACGACGTCCCTGTGGCGATTAACACGAAAAAAAAACAAGTAGAGTTTAAACCAAGGTTTGTTACGTTTAGTTGAAGGGAAAGAATATGGAGAGTACTCATCCATGCCAGAGAGAATGATCTCGTTAATTCGCTCACCATCCTCCTAGTGACCCCCCACGGGAACTCCCACGTTAATTCTCTCAGCACCCTCCGAGGGAACCCCCCACGGGGGATCCCCTCGTTAATTCGCTCAGCACCCTCCGAGGGACCCCCCCCAAGGGGATCCCCTCGTTAATTCGCTCAGCACCCTCCGAGGGACAGATCCCACCGAAGCAGTAGTCATTCCATGGCAAATCAAAGAAGTACGACCGCAAGTCCGACCAGTTAAAAACACCGAATTGTCAAAAATGCGGAGACTTGAAGAAACAGAACAGGATGCAGATATAAGAAGATGATCGCAAAACTCAGAGAAGGAAAGAGTTTAACAGAATAAGCAAAAGGATTAAAGGTTATGAAAAGGCATGGAATGTTGGGTTCATCTCAAAGATGGTCAAGTATATGCGAGTCACTCTGGATAGAAATGTGGCAGGCAATTTCATCAGCTATATCTTGAGAATTAGAAGGAAGCCATTGGCGGTGGTGATCATTGAAATCACCAAGAATGATGACTTCAGAGAAAGGTGAAAAAGGGAGGATATCCTTTAATTTCGAGTTTAAACAGTCGAAGAATTTAGGATAGTCAGTTAAGTTAGGAAACATATTCAGGACAGATGAATTTAGTAGTAGATTGACAGGTTAGCCTGAACCATAAGATAAAATATTCGGATGACTTCAAATCAGAGACAAAAGAACAAACATCATCACTGCACACATAGGCACATCAACAACCTTTGACTGAAAATTGAGGATAGAGATAGTAAGAATCAACAGAGTATGGTTTGGTGTCAGAACACTCAAACATTTGAGTTTCTGGTAAGAATAAGAGATGAGGTTTAGAGGAGGAGAGGTGATGTTCAACAAAATGGAGATTAGATTTAAAACAGCGAAGGTTACAAAAATTTATGAAGAAATCATATCGTGCACCAGAACCGGCAGACCATTCCGTGACCGATCATATTTTAGAAGAAAAATGTTGTCTGTAATGGTTTTTATGGTGTGTGATAAGGGATAGCCCTACTCCAGTGTAAGAAGAATGTTGCGATATAAGAGTAAGAGTGGTGATGTGGAGGGGTTTGATTCATTGGCATGAGTCCCTTGGAATGTACCCTACCATTCCATATAGGGGGTATTCTCGTCGCGCTTCGGGAGCGCTATTTCCCTCCCCCATATATATATATATAATATATATATATATATATATATATATTATATATATATATATATAATAATATATACTATATTATGATATTATATTATTATATATATAATATATATAATATATTATATATATAGTATATATACTATTATATAATATATATATGCGGCGTAGCAGGGTGGAGAGGGGTAAGGTACCCCCTTAAATTTAGAAAATGAACAAGTTTTTTGAAAATCATTAAGTACATATAAAATATTTGATTAGAGGAGTGCATAATTGTCTTTTATTTACAAAAATTTCGTGGTAGAACTTAGAAGCTAAAAATAAAAGTATAAATCTACTTTTTAGCTTTTGAAAGGACTGATTATAAAATTGAAACGAAAGGGACAAATTAATATTCTATAAATCTGAGGCGGACCAACTTGAGCAATCCAGACTCTGTGGTAATTAGATAATATTCTTTTAATAAGTTTTTAGGTTTTCTGACTTTAATTAAATATATTCTGTTCATGCCTAAGCTTGTGTATTCAAAACTACTAAGGGGCACACACGCTATGTATCTTTTCCTTCCAACTACAATACAAAAAGTCTCATCGCAGTGGCAGCAGTTGTCACAGAAGCAAGATTCTTCATGGATGATGTGCCTATAATTTAAATGTAATGATGGTATATTCACAAAATAGTAATTAGAAGAAAGAGAAAAATCATTTCGTCAGTCATTTTGAGTATAATGTTTTGCTGCACACAAGATTTGCCTTTGGGGGGAGGGAGTATAGATCACTTGAAACACACGAAAACAGAGTTAGGTGGAGAAAATTTGAAACTGCATTTCGAAAAAGTCTAGAAAAATACCACATACATGGTCTTAATCACTGGAGATAGAGGGAGCACTTGACGAGCCCTAAATTTCGAAATGAAAAAAAGATTTTTGAAAATTATTAAGTAATTTAAATGATTAGCAAATTCATAATTGTACTTTACTTCCAAAATTTTACATGTAAAGAAACTAAAAATGTATGTTTATTACTATCTTTACCTTCAATTTTTTTTAACAATCTTTTTGATAATAAAAACTTTTCAAAAAGATTATTAAAAAAAAATTGAAGGTAAGGTTAGGATTTGAGCCTGTGTTTTTCTATCTTGATTCGGAAAAATTAAAATCAAACATAAATTTCGAAATTCTCATTCGATTTAGACCAAATTAAGTGTAAAATATAGCATTTGGCAAGTTCTAAAACGTTTATTTCGTGCGTTTTTTCGTGTCTTCTTTAGTTTCTATAGTATATTATTTGCATTTGAAGGAATTCAAAAATATTGACTAGAATTAAATGACTTAAAATTTGAATTATATTTAGATAAGATATATACGGAAAACCTCATTGATTCTATTTGACATCCAAGCCCTCAATTGGTGACAGTTAATTTAAAAAAAAAAAACTTGACAGGCCATAATTGAAAAAAAATCGATTATTCTTTTATTATTCGCCAGACCAACATGAAAGTGTCATAGCATATAATAATTGGTCTAGATACATATTTGTATTCAAATAAATGTCTTATCTTATATACCCAACCGTTTTGCCGAAGTTTATGGGAAAAATTAAAAGGAATTGATTTTTTTCGTGACAGCGGTTAAACGGTTGGTATACAAAAATTTATCTAAATAACTAATGTGTATCTTGCCCAAAAAGACTGTAATAGAAATGAGCAATTTAATATTCTGTAATATGAGTCGGACAAAACCTACCAATTCACGGCTCTGTGGCTAGTTTGTTGCCATTACCTTCATGATCCCAAACAACTTTTGGCATCAATTTGGTTGGTCAGAATTTTTGAGAAAAACAAAAAAAGGGACAGTTCTTGAAGAGTTTTCGGGTTCTGTGTCTGTTCAACTATGAAAGGGGAAGACATTAGCATTCAAACTTATGAGAAAAGTATAAGAATCCAATGTTGTTTATTTGAATTTCAAGTCACAACCTGAACTTTATTCTGAACGATTTTAATCGAGTCAGAAATACATTACACAATTTCCACATTAAAGGATATAATCATTCTTTTTCGTGAATCTGTTCTTTCAACAGAATTGTACGCACCAAACATCAAGTAGTTTTCGTAGAGACACGTTGGCGTTATAAATACTCAAGTATTACCATAGTTAAGGAAAGTTTTGTTAGCGTTGTTCAAGGGCTGTAAATGTCATCAGAAGACGGTTACAATGCAAAAGAGAAATTGTCTTTCTTTTGTTTTGATGCTACACTTAGCAGCGGCAAAAGCATCTCGGCCTATTATCTTAGTTTATAATGCTTAATATTCAAAATTACTGGAATCTGTGACAAATAATTTGCAGTTAAAAAATACATATATTTTACAATGTTCGAACCACATTAAAAGAATCCTTACAGTCATGAAACGTCATCGTGATGTTGCGGACGCTGTAAGCCAAGATTTAATTGGCTGCTTCCTACATAGCTGCTAAGGAGATTGGGGGTAGACTAACAGAATTGAATGATGACGGCAGCACCGTTCAAACCCACCAGTTTCAACTAAAATTGAATTCTGGAGAACAATGCTCTTTATCCTTTACATAGTTTCCTTTATCCCTTTAATAGTTTCTCTTCAGTAGCGATTTTCTGATGAGAATTTACTCGCATTTTAATTCACTGTTGTCCCTACACCCATTTATAAGTTGGATACAACTTTGAAAGATTTAAGTAATTACAATTAAAACGATTTTTATAATGAAGGCAATGGATAGAAAAAAAAATGAAAAAGGAGGTCTGAAAGAACTGGAACTAGCAAAAGTATTAAAAAAAAAGACTGAGGTTTTCTTCCCAGCTATGAAACATGATATGTACATTTCTTTGCCTCAACAGCGTACAACGAGCAACATTAAATGATCATTTAGAATTTTGCGAAGAGTAAAAATCTGACTGAGATCAACCATGTCAGACCACCATATCAGTGAGTAGTTATGGTAGCACTACCGAGAACGGTTACCTCCCACCCGTTATAAGTAGGTTTTGAGAGCTTCTATCCACCACCAAATAACTTACTCCCACCTCTTCTGACGTCACTTCGTCTCAAGCAAGGTTTTGGGTCCCTGCAACCCTGTTGGGGGATTCTGAGCCCCTAAGCATGGTTTCGGCTATGACAGCTTCCAAAACAAGTTAAAAATTAATAAATTTATATATATTAATACATACACTCAAAGATAGAATTTGACCACATCCCAGAATGAAAGAATAGAGAAATAATAATAATAATAGAAAGAAGAGTTTTATATCCCTTGAATATGAAATGAAGGTAGAGAAGGAGTCGAACTCGGAGCCGGAGCGGAGCCAGACCGGAGCCGGAGCTGAAGCAAGAGTCAAAAACTTGTTTTTGACTTGTATAATGGATGATACATCAAATTAGTCTTAATGAATAATGCTGAGTTCGAATACAATGGTCTCATCCCTCTACGGTGTGATGTAAGCCCTCAAAAGGGTACCAAGCTATGCCACCAGCCGAATATATATATATATATATATATATATATTATATAGATAGTATATATATAATATATATAATATATATATATATATAATATATATATATTATTTTCGCTGGTTGACGTGTAAGACACTATTGTTACATGTTATACTGTCTCCATGTCGAAAGTTTATTATAATCAATCTTCATAGTATAGTAGTGTGTAGTATGGTAGTCACCAGAGCTACATATTGAATATCGTTATTCATATTAATTACAGTTAAGCTGGTGTATTACTATATATATATATATATAGTAATATATAAATATATATATATATATATATATAATAGATATATATATATTATATATATATATATATATATAAATTATATAATATATATTATATATATATATATGTAAGCACCCATTATAAATTTGCTAAAAATTTTACATTTATTGTTACTTATGCTAAATTTGCGCTAGCAAAATATTAGTCATAAGTCGAAATGAAATATAATAGAACCCGTTGATGTTGAGATTACTCTTTCAGTCATCAGATAAAGAGTCAGATAAACTTAACAATAAGAATCAGAAGAAATAAATTCACTAAAGATACTCTCTCCGGAAATCCTCCCGGCAAAAGAGATAAATTTCAAGGAAAGGGCTGTGACTTGAATTTCAATCACAAATTTTCGCTAAACGAAGAGTCAGAGGCAATTGTGGAAAACGCGCTGGAAAAGGCTGTGACTGCCAGTTCGCCTACGAAGAGAGAGTATCTCAACAGAAGGGATTTGTTACTTTTATACTTTAATTGCATATTTACTTATGTTGAATAAACATCATTTCAAATATGGATTTCTAAATTATCATCCTCTTATATAGGGCACTTGCTCATAAAAGAAACCACCAACTTCGCAAGTAATAGCCCTATATAATTGGTGAACCCAGAGTAGAACACCAAGAACTTCAATCAACGCCTTCTGAAAAACACAAAATGAAGAAAAAGAGAAAACTAAAATAATACTAAAATTTCCAATCAGAACACACTGAGAAAATGACTCAAGCAAACGAACATTATCGATACTGGACTTCAATTTTTATTTCTAATTTTGGATTATGGTCTTCAGCTTTTTACAACTATCACGGTTCGAGGATTCATCGCTGGACATAGCAAACTTCCTTTACGGTATGGATTTCTTTCATCATTTAAGTTTGGATTATGGCAGAAAACTTCTCATTTTTGAAATTCCACTACGGAACTCTGATTCCTCTCTCGAATTCTTAATGTTCTGTGACCCTCTCCCCTTTTATGAATGAAAAATTTTCAAATAAAGGACCTAAATTTCAAGCAACTTCGCCTCTACATATGTCACTTTCTTTACGATATGGATTTCTTTCATCATTTTAAGTTTGGATTATGGGCAGAAATTTATTTATGGATTCCACTACGAACTTTGATTCATTTTCGAATTCTATAAATGGTTCTGTGACCTCTCCCTTTTATGTATGAAGAAATTTTTCAAATTAAAGGACCTAAATTTCAAGCAACGTCGTCTCTATATATATGTCAAGCAATGTTTCTCTCCTAAAACTACAGCTTTGAAAAACTATTTACGTGCGCATTGTTCCAAACCATGGATACATTAGAAACGCCTTATACTGACCTTTCTAGGATAAACGTTCATCGATTGGCCTGCTTTAACTTGTGAATAAACTCAATTTTTTACATCAAGGAATATGTAATAAAACATGTTTTTGTATTTTTATGCATTAAAATGTTTGTTTTTGTTTAATCTAACGGATATAACCAAATATGCTTGTTGTTATAAATGCACCTTTTATTCTGTTATAATAACATGTATTTTATGTATTCAACATATTTGTATATATGTTAATCTTCGCGATGTACAAACCAGTTAATGCTCGTATTTGAAATATTACATTTATTGTATATTATTTTTGCCTTCAAATGTTTATTGTGTTTGCACTACTTTTGTCTTCGGACATAATTAGATATGTTTGCATTTGAAAGTATAACATATGTATTTTATTATTATTTCTTGTATAATTATATATAACATACTGTCTCACTCCGTGTTTGTAAGCGCAGGACAGTAATGACACCTCATTATAAATTTGTTTAAATAATTTTAATTTATGTCGTATCTTATGCTATGAAGATTTTGCGCTAGCCCAAAATTTTAGCAAAGTCAAAGTGACAAATATATATAAACTCGTCCTTTTGAGATACTCTAGCAGATCAAATTTTTAAGAATCAGAAGAAAATCTCACTCAAGATTACTCTCTCCAGAAATCCTCCCGGCAAGAGAAGTAAATTTCAAGGAAAGGCTGCGACCTGAATTTCGATCACAAATTTTCGCCACTAAACGAAGAGTGAGGCAATTGTGGAAACGCGCTGGAAAAGGCTGCTACCAAATCGCCTACGAAGAGAGAGTATCTCACAGAAGGACTTTGTTACTTTTATACTTTCATTGCATATTTTACTTATGTTAAATAAAAAAACATCATTTCAAATATGATTTCTAAATTACCATCCTCTTAAATAGGGTGCTTGCTCAAAAGAATCCCCAACTTAGCAAGTAATAGCCCTATATAATATACTAACATATATATATATTATATATATATATTATCAATATATAAGTTATATATATATATATAGTATAGTATATTTATTATATATATATAAATTATATAGTATATATAAAATATATATATATATATAATTAATATATATATATATATAATATATACTATATACGTATATATATATAATATATATATATATATATATATATATATATTATAATATATATATATATATATATATATATATATATATATATATATATATATATATATATTCAGGCGACATCGCAGATAAACCACATCAGACGTGCATTGTAGACGATATATCACAATAAAAGCAAATAAAAGCAAATCAGTTTAAAGAAAATAATTCAAATTACTATTTATTACTAT
The DNA here is from genome assembly GCA_015478945.1 of Trachelipus rathkii. Classification (NCBI taxonomy): domain Eukaryota; kingdom Metazoa; phylum Arthropoda; class Malacostraca; order Isopoda; family Trachelipodidae; genus Trachelipus; species Trachelipus rathkii. Next base: position 10,711 of record JABUQX010004154.1, on the reverse strand, counting down.
TTAAATAATGTTTAAAATCTTAAACATACTCGCTAAGTTACAGCAAAGTTATTCATTTTCTCCGAAAAACATAATTTTTCATAAGGATCATTGACTGGGAGAATTTCGATTTGTGCCCTCCGTAAGAGCGTAATTATAAGCTTCAAAAACCAACTGGTTGCATGCAACGTAAAAAAAATCGATTATTATTTTGTCTATTTTGAGTATTTTTCCACAAAGCCTCCTCTCTCGAAAGTCATAAAATAACTCCTCCCAAAATTGGAAACACTTCTCATAAATAGTTGCCAGTTTGCAATACAATAGTGAAACAAATAAAATAAACCGAAAACATAAATATTTTTTTACCAATAAAAAACATAAAACCTTTATGCCAATATAATATATATATATAATATATATATTATATATCATAATATATATATATAATATATTATATATATTATATATATAATATATTATATATATATATATATATAATATATATAGAGAAGAGAGAGACGAGAAGAGAGAGAGAGAGAGAAAAGAGAGAGAGAGGAAGAGAGTGAAGAAGAGTGAGAGATATCAGTATTGTCAAGCCATTATGAGAGAAACCTTTATAAATAACGATAATATATCCATTCAGGTGAGGCAAGATCTCAAATTTATCGCCATAAATCCTCAGTTAAGGAATCCCTCAAAATTCTTTAGCTTCAATAACAAGTTTCCCGAAGAAGCCTTAATTCTTTAATGGCCACATATGTTATCTTTTCAGATCATATTTACGTAATGAATTAACCGTGATTTATGACCAAACAAATGCTTATCTCTCGAACAAGGACATTCAAACTATTTTAAAAAACCATCGTAGGAAAATGATTCACAAGATGGGTTTCCTGAATCCTTATAGACTTTTTTAGTCCGAGTCGCCACCAATCTCCAGCAACAACGCATCTGTTGAAAAGGCAGTTTTTCTTTCCCAAATCGTATTAAAGACATCCCTCCGAAGCACGATGAATCAGGGCAGACTGTCAAATTTTGCCTTACTTTCCATAGAAACAGAACTTTTAATTAAATTATCAAATCATCCTCCTGGAATGAAAATATATAAAAACGTTCGCAGAAGAAAGGAAAGAGGAATTGATCTTTTCAAGTAGCTATAGTTGATGAGTTCTACATACATTTGTGTGCCCATTTTCATGTATATATATATATATACTATATATATTATAACTAGTCGATTAATACGTGTGATCATAGATCGTTAATATATATATATATATATATATATATATAATACTATATATATATATATATATAGAATAAGTATAGGTATATATTATATATATATAATATATATTAATATATATATATATATATAGATATATATATATATATATTAAATTAAAATAATTAATTATTAATATTATATAATATATATATATATATATTATATATATATACTATATATATTATATATATATATATATATATTGTAGTTATTTATATATATATATATATATATATATATAATATATAAGTAATATATATATATATATATATAATATATAATATATATAATATATATATATTATATATATATAATATACTATATATATATATATATGTAATATATATAAATATATATATAGTATATTTATATAATATATATATATATATAATATATATATATAAATAATAATATATATATATATATATATAATATATATATATATATATATATATATATATATATATATATATATAATAAATATTAAAAAATTATAATATTATATATAAATATAATAATAAAAATAAAAAAATTATATATATATACTATATATATATATATATATATATAATAATTAGTTATATATAATTATATATTATATATATATATATATATATATAATTTATTATATATATATATATAGTATATATATATATATATATATAAACTTTAGCATTTCTTACGTTTCGGAAGCAAAAAAAAAAAAATAAAATAAAAGAAAAAAAACCCTATCTCTATACATCTACGAACTAAACCCATGTAATTAAAACATTAAAAACGTAAAACATTAAAACGATGTAACATAGAATATAAAAAAGAGAGGCTAAGATTAAAAATATAACTGAATCCAAGCTTTCGGCCCCTACACCCGGAGGTCTTTATTCAAGGAAATATAAAGATAAAAAAGGAATAAAATCTAAAATGAACACTGGACAGCTTTAGTTGGTTCGACCAAACATCTAATGTATTTTTTCAAGAAGCCCTTTAAAACGTTTTTCCTCCATTAATAGATTATTTAATAGGTTATCTATTTATATTTCTCCTGGATATTTGGTGAAATTTTTTTTGTATTTTTCATAATAATAATAAGGAATTTTCTTTTCTCAACATTTTTGCAAGATAAAATTATTTTAGTGGAATTCATATTAATCGTATGATTGTTTTCATTCATATGCTGGTGCAAAGGAGAGTTGCGGTCCCCATACCTCGGACTACAACCATTTTGATACGCAAGTCTTTTGAAATCATCGGTTTCACCGAAATATTTTTCGACTATATAAGCTCTGAATATTTTATGGTGATTGGATAAGTAAAATATATATATATTTCAATATTTCACTTTTCCAAAAAAAAACATTTTTTTGGAAAGTGAAATATTGAAATATATTTTCTTCTACTTGTCCGATCAACATCAAATTTTCAGGGGTTGCATAGCCGGGCAAGATCCATCTTTTTTACTTAAAGAATTTTTTGTATACTCAAAACAAAAATTTTTTTAAATTTCCAAAAAAAATTTTTGAAAATTTGTTCCAAAAACAAATCCAAAACTACTGCTTATACAAAGAAATTATCAAAGTAAAAATGTTAATCTCCCTTGACTACATATGCTCTGAAAATTTCAACCAGATCGCATGAGCAGAAAGGAAGTTATCGCAATTTTTCATTTTAAAAATCAAAAAAAGTGGATTTTGAATTTTGACATTCTGAGCACAAATTTCAAAAAATCAAAAAACTATTTCTTGCATTTTGTAGGTAATGGACCTATTATGCATATTTCAAGTTTGAAATGGCTTCGAAAAAAATTATAAGAGTTGAAGCTAAAAATGTCAAAAAGATAGGTTTGGAAAAATGAATATTCTGAAAGAATAATTACAGACACAGAAAAACACTCGAAAACGACGTTTTAAAGGTCAGAAAAAGCTACAGTTTGCTTCTTTTTCCATC
>JABUQX010004154.1:0-2500 GCA_015478945.1 Trachelipus rathkii | reverse complement strand
TCTGTTGTGCACAATACCACGGCTGTCGAAAAAACCAATAATCAGTGTTTTCACCTTGACTTGCTCATGCGTGCTTCTCCGACGATGAGAATTTTTTTGTGTGCCATTCCGCACTTTGCCGTTTGGTTTCAGGATCGTACTCAAAAACCCATTATTCATCGCCTGTTATAACTTTATCCAATAAATTGTGCTCCATTTCGAGTCTTTCAAGAAAATCTTGACAAATTTTGACCCTGTTCGCTTTCTGCTCCACAGACAAGTCTTTCGGCACTAGTTTTGCACAAATTTTTCGCATGTGCAAGTGGTTCGTTAAAATTCTATGAACTGCATTTTTATCCAAACCAGTTTCTTCTGCAATCACTCTGACACTGAACCGGCGGTTTCTCTCCATCACAGCTCTAACAACTTCCACATTTTCATCGTTTGTTAACGAGATTGGTCTTCCACAACGAGGGTCATCTTCAACATTTTCTCGGCCCTCTTTGAAAGCTTTGTGCCACTTAAAAACCATAGTTCTCGATAGAGTGGCATCCCCATAAGCTTCGTTTAAAGAAGCAAATGTCTCAGTGGCAGAATTGTTACGTTTCACACAGAATTTGATAGCGTACCGCTATTCAATATTTACCTGCATTGCAAAAACGTAACGAGGATAAAAAACACGCCCATACACAAAAATGTAGTGCAAAAACGTAACGAGGTTAGAACACATGCCCAACAGCAAAACAGATTGTAGTGCGCAAGACTGACTTATAAATTCTGCGTTTAAGAACTGCGTTTAAATCCTTGTATTAGACTATTGGCTAGCTCACTCGTTATACGTCAAGGAGGAGCTACATTATTCAGTCTTTCATGGGATATTCAGTAAACTTACTTTTGGGACAAAGGGTTATATTTGTATATACAGTATATGTTTTGTGGATGTATATGTATTTGTGTATGTATATGTGTATGCATGTATGTATATGTATTTTTTTATATATATTAATTTATATAAAAGCTCCCGATAGCTCAGTGGTAGAGCACTCGCCAAAACAAAGCCGAGGGTCCCGGGTAGTTATCACATGTGTGGTTCAACTGAATGTCGGGTGGGAGAACATGAGCTCTTCTCACCTATATAGGGCTTGGCTTCGTCCTACTCGGACGTTAAATGAGTATACGCCCTCCTTAAGTTATTAGGCTCATTGCCTGTGAGCGTGGTGTGTTTAATCTGTAATATATAGTTTATATAGCTCGTTAATCCACCTACCGTCAAACTATGCAGCATTCATATTAAAGTTCCTAATAGTGTCCTCATGAGTATATTATAGTAAGTACGTCAATTGGTTAGAGTGGACTTCTATATCAGGAGTATGATAATACTGTCGTAAGTAAGCCATATATATATATATATATATATATATATATAATAATAGTAATAAAATATATTATATATAGTATATATATATATAATAACTTCTAGCATTTTGCGGCTTAATTAGCATAAATCTTACATCTGTCATTTATTTGCATCTTGATCTATATATATGTCAGCTAATATTTATTTGCATCCACCTGACGAAAATTTAAAAATAATAAGAATACAAATCTCTATTATGTCGTATTAGCTTGTAGATATTACTTCACTTGCGATCATTGTATTAAAATGTAGCTTTTATCTCCGTATTTAGTTGCAAGGAAATAATGAACTAATATAGTTCATTCAGTCTAATATTGTGCGTTATAGTTATAAAAGGCTCACGAGCCCAAAGAGACAAAGTTTTGTCTTAGGTGTATTCCTTTAGTATGTTAAGATGGTGGTGTTGCAGAGTACGTACTGGAGACGACTTTATGCGCTCAATATATATAGTATACTATATATATATATATATATATATATATATATATATATAATATATATATATAAATATATATATATATATATATATATATATATATATTATATATATATATTATAATATATATATATATATATATATATTATATATATATATATATATATATATATATATAATTATATATATATATATATAATTATATAATATATATATATAATATATATATATATATACAATATATATATTACTCTATATATAATATAGATAATATATTAAATATATAATATATATATACTACTATATATACTATAAATTTAATATAATACTATAATAAATATAATCAGTAAATATATATATATAATATATATATATATATATATAATATATATATATAATATATATACTATATATATATATAATCGAATATGATAATCTAGTATAATATGTGAGAGCTATATATAATATATATATAATAAATAATATATATATATACATATATAATGTTATATTATATTATATATATATTATTATATTGGGACGTACATTTATATAATAAGCCTTATACTATATAAATTGCGCCTAGTGAGCACTATACATATAAGTAGATTCATATATCTATATAAAATAAAATAAATAATAGTGAATAATAATCAATCTCTTTTTGT
>JABUQX010004153.1:17500-38435 GCA_015478945.1 Trachelipus rathkii | reverse complement strand
GAGGCTGGAAAATTTTTAGATAGCAAAAGGCTAATGGCACCTCTACATACTTAAAAAAACCAAAAGAATTTTTTTGCCGCCAGATTCACCACCGTGGTTAAATCTGGTGGGGAGGATATACTTTTATTTTTATTGACCTTTTTTATTAACCTTTTTTTTAAACCTCTTTTTTGAACCAAGAATTGGAAACAACACCTTTGTAACAATAACTTAACATCGGGTTTTTTTCCTTGTAAAGTTGTTTCCCGTATTTTTTTTCCCGGATATTCCCCATTTTTATTGGATTTTTTTTTTTTTTTTTTTTTTTTTTTTTTTTTTTTTTTTTAATCACATATTTTTTCTTTAATTATGGTTAATAAGCTCTATATATAGCACTTTATTTAAATATAATAAATATACATTAAATTTCAAATTAACTTGATAAAATATTTAGGGGTATTTATTCTGGGGTTGATAGTGGAGCCCCCCGTATAACTTTTATTAATTTTCGGAAGATAAACATTATTTACATTTTTTTTATATAAAATACAAATATATATAAAACAATAAATTTAGTTTTGATTTTATTTAAAAAAATAAATATAAATGGTTAGGTGAGGGGGTTAGCTACTTGTAAACTAGGAAAAAAATAATTCATAATATAAATATTGGTTTAGGTGGGTAAAAACAATCCAATATAATATTAGTTAATACTAAATATAATATTATAAAATAATAAAAAAAATAATAATAAACATATCTAATCATTATCTATCTATATATATCTTATTATTATCTTAATGATGAAATTAATTTTTTCCAATATATATTATATCGATGTAGCATTTGGATCCGATATAACCATTTATTTTTGATAAATTATCAAATTAAAGCATGTATGTTATAGTTAGAATAAAAAGTAAAATAAAAAATAAAACTTGTAAATAATTGTAATTTAAAATAAAGAATACACACCTTTTTAAAAATATATTTAATAAAAAAATATAAACAATGTTTAAATTCTAAATATGTTAAACTCATAAAATACTAACGTCAAGACTAACAATATTACATTAATTAAATAAAAACAAAACCAATCAATTATAACTTATTCTTTACTTAATAGCAATTCCTTATCAACATTCCATAAATTTATATCTCAGATATTTCCAACAATAAATAAATTCATGTTGTATACGAATATATAAAATAATATAAGTATATTAAATATAATTAAAGAAAGAAAAAATAAGATTACTACTTTTATATCGCTATTGTACGCGCTGTTGTTATAAATATTAAATAAAATACATTTTTTGTAACAAATATATAACGTAATTATGATGAGAATAAAATAAATTTGATACTAACGAGGCTATAAGAATCACTAGGAGTATCAATTAGACAATAAAATAGTCCATATAATCTTAAAATATTCTTGTAAATAAGTAGGCTAAAGTATTATTTATATAAGATCTATTATATATATTATATTATTCTATATAATATTATTTATTTTATATTATAATGGAAATTTTGAAAGAGTGTGAAGGGTAAAATTTCAAAGAAAAGGGTCTCATAATCTCCTTTCACTTTAAATGAATAAAAAATAAAAACCTTATTAAAAAAAAATTAAACCATTAAAATAATTAAACCCAATTAATAACTTCATTTATTTTTACCTTAAAAATAAAACTTAAAACTAAACAAATTGCCCCCAAAAAAAATAAATTAAATAAATATAATTTACATATGACATCCAATATCCAATAATAAAGAATAAAAAATATATTACTACTATCAAAAAGAGTAGCTTTTCTTAATTTTCCCAGAAAAAAAAGGGTTTTTTATAAAAAGCGGTATAATTCCTTCTATATCACCTATACCTCCTACACCCTCCCCCTTTATTTTTATCCACAAAAAATTTTATTATTTATTTTAAATGCAATTTATATACCAAAAATTTTAGGGCTAACATTAGAATAAACCCCCTTCACCAAGAAAAAAAAACATTTAAAAATATTAATTTTTTCCCCAAATATTTTAAAATACTTGTTTTTTATTACCTAATAATATTATAGACAATAAATTTTACATGAATGTATTAAAATATATATAATATATATATATATATATATATACAAAATTCTAGATTACCAATTTGGATTGGACGAGGAAGTCCATAATACACAAAATTTAATCCGTATGTAAATATCTATTTTATTGGGTCATATAAATCACTAATTGATTTCCACATTTATACTATTATCTCACCACTTTTATATTATATAATAAGGAAAAAACCATTACTACCTCACGAATAATATATAGTTTACCCATACGAATAAAACAAATATAATATACAAAAAACCGGAAAAACTTTTTATTTTACCCGCCTGGGTCCCATTATTCTGTTAAATAAATTTTTTCAGTTTTTCTGATTTTAATGAAAACCCCGTTAATTATTATATATATAATATTATATATCCAAGTGTTGTTAGGTTGGGGTTTCAAAATTTAATGTTTATAGAAAATATTAATACCCTATACCTAAAATAAGATTCTAACTGGAGAATATATACCAACCCTCATAAATAAAATTAGAACAAAAACAAAATAATAATATTCCCACCCTATCACAACACCTCACTATAAAACAACACCCTCGATAAAGCTCCCCCATTATATCTGGGAGGATATTATATATAAATCAAAATTAAAAAAACGAAAAAAACGACAGATATTAAGCTTTTTAAATCAAAAACAAACATGGGACATTAATATTTTGTCCTACATTTTCTTTTCATTTATGTTTTCTTCCTTCTCTATAAAAAATAATTATTACACCCGGAATATATTGATCACTTTAGCTTCAATTTTGGTATAGCTTTTATAACTCATAATATTCATTTTACGTCCTTATCTACAATTATTTTTAAATTATATTCATAAAGACCATAAAATAATTTTTTTAATATTTAGCAAAAATACCCTATTAATTATTTTAATGGAAAAAAATAATAAAATATTACATAAAATATTTTTTTTCCTCACTGTATAAATTTTACTTAACCAAAAAAATTAAATTCTATCACTGGTGCATAAATGAGAAGCCGATTTAAATTATTTTTATTATTATTTATATATTCTCGAGAAGTTTTCAAAACACGTCCGCGAGCATATTACTTTGTACATTTATATTAGGTATCTGTATTCTGTTTTCTCTGCGAAATATATAAAACACAACCCCGACCAGTTATTTTTATTATAAATTATATTTTATTTTTTATTATTAAATTTAATCTAATCCAAAATATATAAATTAAAAATTACCACGAATAATGTGAGAAATAAAATAGTACAACAAATAAATAATAAAAAATAAAAAAATACCCTTTTATTATTCAGATTACCGTATATTAACTCTTAGTGAAAATTACTATATACTACCACTTGGGAAAAAATAAATATATAAAATAGCACGATAAAACTATAAAAAAAAAGTTTTCCAAAAGTTTTTAATATTATTGCAAAATAAAAATTTAATTTGTAAAACCTATTCACATTCCCCTCTCCCACTCACCCAATTACTATTCCCCCATCCCTATCCATTATCCTCACTTGTCTGTGAGTGTGAAGTTTTGTACGGAGTCCGTCCAAATCGCAGCAAATTTAATCCATCAAATAAAAAAATAAAATCAAACTTGGCATCAAATATTGAAAAAAAAGCAACTTTCGTTATTTGTTAGTTTTATATATAATAGCCTTTATAGCGGCCCTATACTAAATAATTTTCTATGTCACTCACCCCTAGCCCTCATCACCCTCACCTGAAATTAAACCTACTGTGGGGAAAAAAAAAATAAGGAATAATAAAAAAATAAAATTTTTAAAAAAATCACTATTTTTAAAAATAATAAAACTTTCCCAAAAAGTATTATTATCCTGGAAAAAATTTGGGTTAAATTCATAATATTTATATATTATATATTTAGTCCTCATATTTTACAGAAATTATTTCGGAAATATACTATGAAACAAAAATTATTTCCCTACTACTTATTACAAAAATTCACACCCCCTAAGTATATATACTCTTGGTAAAAAACGACAGCAGGAAAAACTTAATAAATACTAAATAACCTCTAAAATTACTCTATAACAAAATAAAAGTAAAAAAGTTTTATTTAAAATAATCATAAAACGAAGAAATAAAATTTATATTTTAACCGAATACCAAATAACATCTCTCCTAATGCTGGTATTAAAATATCCAAAAAATATTATAAAGATGATAAAAACTAGGAGGAATTGGACCGACTACAAACTCATAATAATAATTCTCAAAAACAGTACAGTAATATGATTCTTATTTTTAGAATTACAAATATGACCTATCCCAAAAAATTATAAAACAAAACATTAAAAAAAATGCTCACATAGAAAAATAATTATTTGCACCGTCAGAAAATAAAAAATTTATCCAATAGGTGAAGAAAAAACCACCCAAAATAAACCTTTTATTTTAATTCATTATTTTAATATCCCTCATTTCTCTCATAATTATAAGGAGGCTCAGCTCCGATTCAACCCCAAAAAATTTATATTATTATATGACTTTATATTCTTTAATATATAAGAAAATAAACCGCACCCCTCCCAAATCCCCTTTCCTACTACTTTTTTAATACAAACCTCCTAACTATATAGCCATAGTTATTTTGTAGTTTTGGAATAGGGGTTTATCTTATAAAAATTGAATATAATAAAATAAAACCCGCCAGTCATAATAAGAAGGGTTTTGGTGGGAAAATAATATATTACTTTAAAATTTTGATAGATTTTATAATTATTTTATTTTTATTTATTTATAATAATAATAAAAAACCTAAATAAAATAAATATGAAAATTCTTGGAAAACCCTTTAACGAATAACATAGGGATATAGATATAATCCAAAATAATATAAATAAATTAAAATATTATTTAAAGTAAATTAATAATAAACGTCCATATATATGAGGCTAAAAATAATTCACCCTACTCACTTAATACCTAAAACGGGGCCCCCTTTAAATAATAATTTTGAAAAAATAATAAATCAAACCACTTTATATATATATATAAAATGTATGGTCACCTAAAATAAAACAAAAATTAAATAATAAAATAACCAAAAAAAAATCAAAAATAACAAACAGCAAAGAAAGGAAAAAAAATAATTAATAAAGAAGGGGAACGAATTTTATAATTTCAAATTATAATAAAAAAAAACTAAAAGCCCAATAAAAAACCTTATTTCAATCTACAAAATAGGAGGAGTGGGAATAAAAAAACTCCTAATAAAAATATATCGATCCCTATAAACTAACTAAACTAAATACTCTTTTTCATTGAAAAGAGTATGCAAATCCCAAAAAAAAGTAAATAATAATAAACTTAGAACAATAGTAAACTTTGAATAAATAAAAAAATTCCGAATATGTTTAATGTAAATATTATAAACCCAGAAAATAAACCCTCACCGTTACTATTACCTCCGCTCCTCCTCCCCATCGTTTAGTATATTTAAAACTATTTTATATATTTTGGGAAATCAAAAAAAAACTTTTACCAAAGGCAAAACTCACCCTACCGTATATAAGATAATAATATAAATTGAATGAATGTAGGTAAATAAAATAATGGGAAAATAAAAAAGTTTTTTTAGTAATAAATTTTATATACGATAATTTCCTAAAAAAAAATAAATGACAAATCAACAACTTTCTTATTCTTTTTTGATTTACTCTCCAGTATTAATTAATTATTTCCCCCCCCCCCCCATTGATAGTAAAAAAAGGATAATGTAGAAAACCCGAAAGTATAATATAATTAGGGGTCAAAATAATCCGGGGAAAGTCCACCCTCATCTCCTTCATGTGTGGAACCAGGCCTATGTATCTTCCTGCCATCACCTATTTTATCATTAATTAAATTTAGAAAAACTCAATTTTTAAAGTGAATTTTTATTTATATATTATTATATAAAAAGAGTCACCTTGGTTTATTCTTATATATTTTATATTTTAAATAATTTAAAATAAAAATTATATTTTTATAATTTAAAAAATTCTATTTGATGTATATTTATTCTGGGATAAAAAAAATATTACCCTATACTATATCAAAAGGGGAAAACCTTTTATAAATCCATCTAAAAAATAATATAAAATTTTAACTATAATCTTAAATCAGGTCATAATATAAAAGCCAATATTATTTATAGTTTTCTTTAAGTTGAATATCAAAATATAAATAATTATTATAATATTAATAATATATAATATTTATAAAGTATAGATCACGAGATGACCGAAGTACTGAAATTATTTATAGCATAACTAACTCGTTTGTCGGTTAATATATTTATTTTTGCGTAGTTAGAGTATTTTATAACTTTACAAACACAACCGAGCGAAATTGATGTTATGAGCTAGGAGTTAGAGAGAGCCAGTTTTAGAGAAGGTTGCGAACCATTATGCAATCGACAATTATTCTAAATTAAAAACTAAAATATTAACTAAATATTTAATTAAAGCTTTGTTTTAATACAAATATCTATATTCTACTTACTACTACTTATAATAAACTAACTAACTTTATTTAACTTACATAACTACTATAACTACTTTATCTGAACAAAGGACACACTTAAAACATAATTTTAGCATAACTAAAAGAAATAAAATATAAATAAGTTAAAAAAAAGGTGTTTATGGAGGGATTATAATTTATTTATAAAATTATATCATAATAATTTTGGATGTGTTATTTGTCTGTAATAATAATTATATAAATTAATAAGATTATATTTCAATTAATAAAAATTATCAACTCAAAATCAAACGATTACAATAATAATATAATCCTATTGATCCCAAATCCTTTAAAATAAATGCCAATAAACGGAAAATAAAATTAAATTATGGTATGAAAAAAAACACGCTTTTTTTTTAATCTTAAATATTCCTTATTTTTCCCCCCAGAATTTTTTTTTTCCCCTTTTTCAAAAATAGCTCTCATAATATATTAAATTATTAGATTATTATTATTATTATTTATTTATTTATTATCCCTTCTAATTATATTTAGTTAATATATTTTGTATTATTTTTATATTTATTACATTTTAATTAAATTTTAAATATAAGCATCATGATTTTATATAAACTAACTTTTAAATTTAATTAATTATTATTATATAATTATTATTATTAATTATTATTTAAAATTATTTATATTAAATTATTATATAATTAATATAATAATTATATCTTTAATTTTATAAATTTATTATTATTATTATTATATTATATTATTATAATTTAAATTATTCAATATATATTATTAAATTTAATTATTAAATTATTTATTAAACATATAACTGAAAGTCACTCGTTCATTTAGACGCACTTTATTCAATTCTTCTAAAATTTATTTACAAAATTTCATCGAGTTACTTTTATAATGTATGAGAGAATATTAACACCGTCTGTTTTTTGTATTAGTAGTTTAATACACCTATAATAAATAAAGAAGAGTGTGTAAAGGTGAGGATAATAAATATATATCTATTATTTAATTATAATTATAAAATTAAAATAATTAATATATAATATAATATTACATAATATTTATATATAATTATATATAATATTAAAATAGGTATAAATCTGTTTATATTTAATATATAATTTAATATATAATTATATATATTATAAATTAATATTTAATTATTATAATTAATATTAATATAAATAATATATATATATATATATATATAATACATGTGATAAGGTTTATCAGGGGGGGGTGGGGGTAGCTTTATTTACCCTCACAGTGAGGGGGGGTGAATTTAAAATAAAGTCCGAGGAAGGTTCTTTATTAGGATTATCTCAGTTAATATTTATAATAACCTTCCCTTTTCCGTTGTGAAAGTAGATAGAAGAGAAGAGTATAAAGATTTATAAGCAAAATGTCTTATCCTCGGTCCTTGTATTATATTATACTTATTTGTGAGAGGGAAAATCAGATATACAGAAAAAAAATATACTCAAAAATAAATATTATTTTTCACAAAAGCTTTAATTAAATATGAGGAAGAAATGAAAACTTTATTTTCGTCATTTAATATAAATTAAATTTATTAAATTATTTAACAAAAAGTATTATTACTTTTAAACGGCCCCCCCAAAAATAGTATATATTGGGGTGGAGGGTAGGGGAAACACAGCTGACCAAGAAACTTCTCCCTCAAATTTACTCTAAATATATATCTACAGCGTAGCGTATATATAAAAAACATACCTAGGCCTTCAAACAAAAAAAAAATAATAGTAAAGAAGCCATATTACCTTTATTTTTACAATAAACATCAATTCCACAAAATAATCAACCAAATTTTCCCTTCATCCACTCTAATTATCATTGGTAGGGTATTTATATTTTCATAAATCTCTAATCTTGCCAAGGAAAATCGGTTTTCTTTTCCACAAAATCTTTGAATAATTATCGAAGAACACAAACGTGAGTTCTCACTTTAAACGTTTGGGGCCTACCTAGAAATTTCAAAATGAACCCCCCCCCTGGAGAGGGGCCCACCGCAGGAAGGGAGAGTGAGGCCCCCTTTTATTTTTGGCTTAACCAGGCGAATTTATGCTGAACATTGAGAATTTTCTCTTTTGTAGATAGAAAACTTTTTTTTTTTAAATTATAACCCATAATATTGCAGTTAAGAAAAAAAAATAACATAAAAATGGTACCCACTATATATAATATATATAAAATATATAACACTATACAAATATTCCCCCTTAATTGGACCCAAAACACCCTACTTAAAAATAACTTATAGCGTAGTGGGTATATAGTTTTTTTATATAATTATATATACGAAAAGTCCCCTATATCATACCATAAATTTAAAATTTACCCAATGGGGGGAAAAAAAAAATAGTAGAGATTAGTAGCAGAAATAATCCAACTATTATTAATATAATAATAAAATTATATTATTATAATTAAATATTATATGTTTTTATAAAATTAATTCTAAACTTTTTAATATAAAAAAAAGTAAAAAAATATTAAGTAAATTAATTTTAGTAGATATTAATAAAGTTTTATTAAATAATATTATAGTTATAGCATTAAACTATATTATATATAATTTATTTACATAATATATTTAACTTATATATTTATATATATTTTATATTATAATATTTTTAATCACAATATATAATAAAAAACAAAACTTAAAAATCTTTTTCATACATAAAATCTTTAAATATAACTCACATATCCCCATATGATCATGGGACGAGAGTAAGGTGAAAACTAACCACTTCCACATTAGACCGGAAACAGTATAAAAAAGATAGATAGATATATTAAAATTGATTTTGATAATATCATCATTAAAAAGAAAAAAAAAAATACTAGTAAACCTATATTATAACCTTTAAAATAATTATTCAATTTATTACCTAAATTTTATATTCACAAATATTAAAATATAGTGAGAATTAGAATCATACGTTCGAGAGCAAGTCTAAGAAAATTCACTCTCCTAACATAATAAGCCTTACTATTTAACGGAGAGATACACAAATTATATAATGTACATAGAACGTAGACCCTTACACTTAATAATTTTAGCATATCATACACGATACATAATGAGATGTCAGGGTATACATTCCTATAATGGCCATGTGCATATAACACATACATAAACCATGCAATTACCATCAGAAATAGCAGAAAAAAGAACATTTACACATTAATAATTCTTAAAACTTAGTTTAATCGACAACCTTTTCACATTCATCTAGCCTTAATTACTTTTAGAGTACCAATAATTTCTACATTAAATACTCATCTCTCCAGAAGAAACTATATTAGCTTGATTGGAATTAAACTTGACAAATTTAGATTGAACTAGATTTAAATGGACTGAACTAGCATGGAGTTTTACCCAGATAAGACAGCTGACTCCCATCTATTATTTATAGTGTTGTATAACATTGAGCGATTAAGATGTGCATTTTTTCTCGCTTTTAGAGCTTTAAAGCAGGGATGGCAATTTTAGTGATTTTTTTGATTTTCAAAATCAAATGGAGTATACACTCAACTATATTTGACCATTATCTTCTGAAATGTTGCCTTCGAAATCAAGACTTTAATATCTGCAGTCTCCATTCCACATACCCATTACTGTCTATGCGGGAAACCCATCCCCCACCCACCACCCCCTCATCTCTACTATTATAACTGTGTTCTTTTCAGTATAACTTCTATTATATTTTAAATCAAAATTTATAATCTTTCTCATTAAATCATCAACTATCTTACGTACACCTATATGTAATTTTGTTTCGCATTATTTATTAAAACATGTATATCATAATTAGTATATCTATATATTTTAAGAAT
Source organism: Trachelipus rathkii (assembly GCA_015478945.1). NCBI lineage: Eukaryota > Metazoa > Arthropoda > Malacostraca > Isopoda > Trachelipodidae > Trachelipus > Trachelipus rathkii. The sequence goes on along the minus strand of JABUQX010004153.1, from coordinate 27,976 downwards.
AAATTACCTATTTAATAAGACCGACTCTCTCAAAATTTTTATTTCAACATATATTGAAATATATATATATGTTTTAAATACTACTTTATGTTTAATTTATTTATTCTACTATTAATTTTAATATTACTATTATTATACTTATTAAGTAACTGTAATCAACTAAAATAAATTTCCCTATCACTTATGCCTCTATAAAAGGATCACTTTAAAATAGCAGACACTAACCACAAAGAACTTTATTGTTCTTCTATTATCTAAATCCCACACCGTTCATATTTTCGCTTTTTTAATTTTGTCTATTCATCAGATCTTATCTACTTCTTTTATAGACTGAACAAATAAAACCGAGTTCTCTGCAAAACTTATAACTATAACTTAACTATTTTATAAATACTTACCACTGCATGCATCCGATATCCCTTATTTAATCATAACTATTATTATGTGATAAATACCATTAACCGCACAGGGAGCCGCATTAGTATATAATACAGAGACTGAAAGTGTTCGACAAATGCCGGACCAATAAAATCACTAATGAAGGAAAAGAGTCGACACACTTTCGGAACACACCATAATTAAATAAACCTAACTCTGTAGCAATCGTTATATAATTAACATTATTTATATCCTCACCACATGACATTTAACAACCCCACCATAAACCGTTCCTATAAATTATCACACTAAATACCATAAACGCATTTCTAGTGCAAAACTCATATGTCGCGAGAAGGAATAATTACGAGTATCACATTTCTAAAGACCTAAATTTGTGCGGGTTAACGCACAACACCAAAAAAATAAAAAAGGGAAAATTTTTTTTTTTTTTCTTTTTTTAAAACCGGTTTAAACAAGACAACAAACACACATTAATCACAAAAACAAGAACAAAACACACTACTTACAAAATTACAATGAAAGTCATGCAAATAACTACACACAAACACACACCAAAGAAATTTTTTCAAAAAATAAATTTCCCAACTTTATCACATTACACACACACAAATATCACAGGCATACAAAGAGCCACAAACCACACACCTCCCCTTTTTTTTGAAAATAAAACAATAATTGTAGCGAAACAACACAGTCTATCGAGCGAGCACCCCCCCCTTGCACACACACAACTATAGGGTATAAAAAACCAAACTCATTATTTAGAGAAAATAAAAGATAAAAAATTTTATATGTACCTGAGTAGTAATTATTATTTATATTTCCATAATTATTATTTTTTATATTTATAATGTGAAAATAATAAATTGAAAAAAAAAAATATAAACCTTCCCAAATTGTACATGCTTTGAAAGTTGGGTTTTTTTTATCCTACCTATAATAAAATTTTTTATTTTAAAAGTAAAAAAATTTTAAAGTATCAAAATGATAAATAATATAATAAATGAGGGTTTATATTATATGGATTTTAATATTAAAATTAGCTTATTGTTGGTATTATTATATTATTTGGTAATTTTACCACAGTTATACCCTACCTCCCTTAGAGTCACATTATTTCACAACTGAGAAATAAAATAAAAAAAAATGAGCGAGGAGAAATCACGAACAGAATAAATTTCTGAGAGAACATGAGGCCCCGAGAGCTACATATCCATAATATCAGGCGGGCTCGTAAATAAAAATCTTTACTCTAACCAACCTCTTAGTGCATCAGGAATTATCCCTCATTCTGTTAAAATAAATTAAAGTGTTAATGCTTAAAGGATGATGATAAAATAATACCGAAGATTTAGATAATAGTAGAATAAAATACATAATGAAATTATCCAAAGATGGGCGATTTTAAAATAAACACTAATATTAGGGATCCTTATGTATAAAATCAATCAAGAGACATTCTATAGAGCAATTTTAAAACATTAAATATTATTTTTGCCACAATACTTATAAAGTGGAAAAAGATATCTGGATGTAAGATATGATATCTTTTGATATATACGCTGCTCACTAATTAAAGAAGAGAAAGTATTCTAGTTTTCTAAGAAAACATATATATCTAGCATTTCTGATCCATTCCTAGGTCCACTAGTCTCGGTCAACTCATAAGGCGTTGGACAGAGTTGGAAATGGCTATGTTGAGCTGGTCGTATCTAAACCAAATTATATTCCCTAAGATAAGTTTATTGAGGTTTGGAAAAAAAGAATCAGAGTATATTTGGTCCAAATGGTTTCCCACACACGCACAAAAATAGCATATTAAGTAAACACACAAACAATATAATAAAAAAACTGCCAACCCAACTCATCCCTCCCTCTCGTCTTGAGGAAAACACTCTACGTATTATGCTTTATCATTTTCATCCTTCTTCATCTATTATAATAAAAACACAATACATGAATGATAATATAAGAGATATATAATATTGAGTGAGGGGCCCAATGTTGGTTGTTTTAGGTGAGGTTGTGGGAAGAAAGAATATGAAGCGGTTTAAAATAAAGGACACAGCGAATGAAAACAAAGCACACAAAAGAATAACATAAATAACATTGTCCGTATGTAAGTAAAATATTGTAGAGACATTGGTCACAGTTATTGGAAAGGCATCTATGGTGAGTACATAATTAGATAGTGGGTAGAAAGATAGGAACATAATAACCTGAGGACCTCTACCATTCCTTCACCTTTCTCGTATAATATTTTTGAAGGCCGGAAAAAGTGCTGACCCCAGAGAGTTTATACTTGCGGAGGACCTCCCTGGCCCATAAATAGCATTAGTAATAGACGCCTACAGAGAGAAGGGGGATGCGCATTTAGGTAATTTCTTACCACTCACTCACGCCCGGCTGATAGCTATCCAAGCGAAGTTACTATGGAGGACGCCTCTCCACTAAATTATATCTTCTTGGGCGCGCGCGACTCACACACCAATACTTTCTTTAACTATGATATACCAATAGCAAATTTATTTTTTAATAACTTAGAGGAAAATAAAAGGAATATAACCAATTTTCCACCAAAGTGTATTCACTTTTTTCTGAGAGGAGATAGAAAATCTCGTGTAAAAGACCCAAATTTTATTTTCAATTTTTCATAGGAATATACATATATATAATATCCATTTAAAATAAATGAAAATCTCTAAATATAACAGTAGGCGAGCTCCAAACACCCACAGGGGCTATTCCCCTCAACACCACAACGAGTAGTGCCCCTTGTATCACATTAATTAGTTTTATTTATCCCCAAGAAAATGATAGGCTATAATATTCTTATCAAAAAGAAAAGCCATATAGATATTTATAAAAGAGAGGTATAGAGACTCACTAATAATGAAACACAATAAAAAAAAATTACCTCGGGTGTTAAAAAGAGAGTAGTATATTTTTAAGAAAAAAAAAAAATTGTCGTTTTAAAGTTTTAGTATATATTTTTAAAATTGTGGGTTCTTTCTCCTTTTTTTGTTTTTATTTTTTATTGTTGCTGGATTTAAGTAGTTAGTTAATACCTATTATGTAGTATTGGGGTTTCACTCGTTACCTCTCGTGGGGTTTTGTCGGCGGCAATATATGGTTAAATTATATTATTTTTACTTATTTCGTATTTCCTACTCTAAGTGATTTCCCGGATTTAGTGATTTGAAAATAATGGGACAACTTGGGAAAAAGTTTATTTCCTTTTATGATAATTAAAGGGGTATTGAGAATTTCCAATATTATTCCAATCCCCCCCGCCCCCCCTCTATATATATTTCACCAAGATAATTATGGTAATAAAATTTGGAAAAAATTAACAGTAAAAGCCATCATTATATTACCGTATTTTTATTTAATATTATTTCAAAAACTAATAAAATAAAACCAATTTTTATTTTCCTGAGAAGAAAACACTCTTTTATTGAAAAAAAATAATTATTGAATGAAAAAAATATGGATCCGATAAAAAATTAGGGTAAAGTGAGGAGTGAAAAAACAAAAATTAAATGACCCAAATATAAAATCGGAAGAGAGAAGAAGAGACAACTATTTTTTTTGAATAGCACATACAATTAGAAGAAATAGTTTTTTACAAAAGCACATACAAACTTCCTGAACAACGCGCAGTTGGCGGTTTTAGAGCAGTGACAACCGCGGTTGCGGTTGGCGGTTGCGGTTGCGGTTGCTTCGCATTTGCGGTTGCGGTTATTTGATCCATCACTAAATATATCTGTATCGAACTGATATTGTTTTATTCTTAAAATTTATTTTTTTTCTACTCTTTTTTAAAGAGTCTTGCTAGTAAAATTTAAGGTGATATTTTTTTATTTTATATCCCACTTCAGTATAAAAATATTTTTTTTATATTATTTACATCATTATTTATAAAAATACTCTTTCCTGTTTTATTTTGGAAAAATAATACCAAATTATATATATGAAGAAGCTACGGGATAAAAATATAAATTAGGGATAAAACCTCCCCAACTTCCCCGGTTTTTCCTTCAATCATAAAACCTTTTATGTTATGGAATCGACCACGTAAAGCATATAACATTGATGTCAAAATTTTATTTATCAATATGTTTTGAGTTATTTTATCAAAAATAGTATAAATAGAGTTATTCCCCCTTATACATGATAAATTAACATATATTACAATAACCTAAAAAATTTTATTATATTATTATCTACTAAACCTAAAAACCTAGAAACAAAAAATCCTTTGAAAAAAAACTCACCTAACAACTCACTTCTCTACTACTAAAAAAAAACCCTTTTTACCCCTCCAAAATTTTTTTCCCTTTTTAACTTTTCTAACCTCCCCCTTTCTGTTTCTAGATATAACCTTTGTTGAATCTTTTATTGATAATATTCCTAAATGTTATTATGAAAAGGGTTAATAACTGATGATATACCGCTTGCACTATATATTTATACCTATACAAATTTAATGAATAAAGCTATTCCACTTTCTACCTTAAATGAATGGTTTTAAGGAAAAATATTAAACTTATTAGAGGCATGGCAACAGAATAATAACTAGATAAAACTTTTAAAAATATTCACACACAAAAATACCCTGTTTTTTTTATCTATTTTATATTTCTTATCAGTATTTTTAACATACCCCGTTTTAATAAAGAATTTAGTAACAATAAAATGTTTTTAATAATATTTATATCGTAGCAAAATTTTTGATAATATAATATATATGAGTAATAATATAATATAAATAAATATGACGCATTGCCATACTACCGCCTGTTGCAAGCCCATAAAATATAAATAAATTAATCAATAAACTCTAGGGGTGAAATTATTTTTTATTTTATTAATCCATAAACTACATAAAAAACATATCAATGCTATTAAATCATTTTATAGAAAAATTTGGTATTGTGAAGGGGATACAAACTCTCAAAAACCCACTCAAAATTTATTATTACTCACCTGTAACCTATTTCTACCCCTCACCACTCAACCCTCAAATCTTCTTTCCCCGGAAAAAACCCATTTATCCAACTCACCCGTTTTATTATTATATACATATATATAATTCCTACTTACTATATATATATATATATGGATTAAATTTTTTAAACATGGCCGACACGTTGCTCAACTGATCACACCCCGAGTTGGAACATGTAATTTTAAGTCAAGTGACCCTGTCCTTTTTCAACACTTAGTCTTAACATTAAATATATATTAGACTCTCGTAACTAAATTCGAGTGAACACCTAAATCTAGGTTCAACTTTCCTAGAACACACTCAATTTCCAAAAAGTTTACACACTATTATCTTTCTCCCTTTGTATAATATATATATGGGGGTTTATTTTTATTCATCCACTTTGTTCAAGTCTTCCGCAGGAAACCCCCTCCCCTCCCCTACAACCCATTAAATAATCAAACCCACTATAAATTTACCCCCCTGACCCCCCTAATTGTATTGCTCTTTATTTATACTATTCCCTCTACCCTCTATCCTAAAGTTATTTATTTTCCCTCCACCCGAATACTAAAATTACCCCTATTTAAACAGGGGAAAGGAAAAGAATTTTATTTGGGGAAAAAAAAACCTAGTAATCCCACCAATGTGTCTTACATTTAATTCCTTAATCTATTTCATTTTATGTACTCCTAACCTACAAAAAAATATTTTTTTTAGGTTTTTTTGGAAAAAAAACACACTTTTATATATGTATATTTGTAAAGTTATAAAAATAAAGAATAAAAGTACGTTTACGAAAAGGAGTGGTACCCTATTATCCATGGTTTTTGGGTTTTATATAGTATTTTATTTATATCCTTTCCTACTTTTCACCTTTTTTATTTCCACTTTTTTATTATTTTATATTATATTTTATATTTTGGAGTTTTCACCTTGGTATTCCCTACATCTATTTTTTTATCACTTACCCCCAATTAGGCCATTTCGTTTGGAATTCCTTTTATTCCCCCCCCGTACTGGAGTGGGGGGCCGCCTAAAAGACCCCCACATAATTTAATATGGTTTATTTTAAGGGTTAAAATATATATTATATTTCCCATAAAATAAACTAATTATTAAGAAAAGGTTTACTACTACCCCTACCCCTTAGTGACATATAAAATACGATATAGGAAAAGGCTTTGTAGAAATTATTTTCTAAAAAATAACCCCTTTTATTTATATTTTATCTAAATAACAATGTATCCCCCCTCACTACTCCCTTTTTATAATGTTGGCAAGCTGGGGTATTCCCCTTCCCTTTCCCCCCCTAGTAAGATTGTTTAAAATTCAGACTCTCTCCTCTCTAAAAATTTATGAAACCTCTCATATTTTCTATTACCCCGGATAATATAGTAAATCCGTAGTTTATCCATTATAGAGTACCTAAAAGACTTTTATTGAGAAAATATCTCTAGAAAATGTAGCGTTCATGGTATTTTATTATTATTATTAATTTTCAAAAATAGTTATGTTTTTATTTGTTTTATATATATTATATCCCATATATCCTTACTAAATATATCCCTCCAGATAAAGGTGAGGTATATCACTCACCTCACCCTATACCCCCCTACAGTTTATCCTTTTCAATCCCTCATCTCGAAGGTGAGAGGGGTCCCCTTCCCCTATTCACTATATTTTATTTCCCCTTAATTATTCCTATCCACTATATATATATAACTTTTTTTCCATTTTAAATATAGAGACAACCTTTTATATATATATATACCATACTTTTTTACTATATATTAACACAAGTATCTTCCCTACCTCATTATTATTATATCTTATATATATATCCCTTATATCCTTATATTCCAACATATATATATATATATAAAATACTTGTATATATCTTATATTATTATATATATATATTATATATATATCCCCTCCTTCTATTTTTATATATATATCCTCATATATATCATATATATATATTTCACCTACCTTTTTTCCTACTTCACATATCTCATATTATAAAATATATATACTCATATACTCACTTCATATATACTCCTACCTATCACCCATACTTATATATAACTCCACTTCTATATATATATATTATATATATATATATATATATATACTCCCTACTATTATATATAATATTATATTATATCCCCTCATATATTATATATATTACCTATACCTATTAATCACCGGCAATTACCTATATTCAATATTATCTCTACCCACTTATATATATATATATATATCCCCTCCTCAAGGAGTTGTCCACAACCTACTCACTTATATACCTATATTACTCTATCCCCTATATATATATATTCTATCCCAGTTATTATTGTTCCTTCTCACTTATTTACTCTCTTCAGTGTTTCTTTTACAAAGAAGTTATTCTACCTTAAACGTGTTTCTGAAATTGAAACGGGTGACATAGTGTAAGCACAGAGTCCTTTTTTTTTTTCTAAAATCCTCGAAAACTTTTAAATTTCACTATTATATATATCTTTTCCAATTTTCATTACTCCCCCCTCCTCCGTCTCCTTCCTCCCCTCTTCTCCTTCCTTTCTCTCCTCCTTTTTTCCGCCCCCTCTCTACCCACTCCCCCCCCCCCTCGCATTCTTCATACCTCTTTTTTTTCTATATTTCCTCTTTTTCTTATCCCATTTTGCATTAGATCTTTCTGGGTAATTTTTTATTTATACTACTATATTATTATTACTTTTACTATATATATATATATATATATATTATATTTATCATTTATAATATAACCTCTATATCAATAAACTCCACTATTATATTACTATATATATATATATATACTACTATACCCTCTCTATACTATGTATATATATAGTAGTATATCCTATATATAGTATAGAACCTGAGAGAGATACCATTATTTACTACTACCCCCCCCTACTCATCTTTCTCACCCCCCCAAATTTATATTATTACTTATATATACGTAAACTTTTATACCCTTATTTATTTATATAATATACTTATCTATATATCATATATATAATAAACTTATATAATATATATATATTATATATAATATATATATCCCAATAGATTTTGTTTTAAGGAACCTTCTTTCAATAATAAATTAGAAAAATATGAAAGTGAAATTTTCTAGATTATTTTCCCCCCCCCCATATTCCTATTTTTCCCATATATTTTTCCTCATACTTTTATCATCCAGTAACCCTTCAATAATAAAATTATTTTATATTATTATTATATTCTTTGATAATAACGGTATATATATATATATATATATTAATATATGGAGATAAATAAAATACCTTTTATACTACTATATCCTATAGCATATACTACCCCACTACCTTAAAAAAAACATTAAACCTAAATAATATAAATTTTATCCTTATATTAAATCGGTACCGGAGGCAGATAAAAAAAAATAAATAAAGGGGGTTTCAGGGCAGGAGTCGAATCCCAGCAGTTTTAAAATGGGAGAGTCTGAACCGGCAAGAAGAATTAACAACAACCTTTTTTTTTTTTTTTATTTTTTTTTATTTTTTTTTTTCCTTTTTTTTTTCCGTTTTTACCCAACACAATTTTCTCACCCCTTTTTTATGGGGCCCCCCAATAAATTTGGGGTATAAACCCGAGAAAATTGTTTCACAAAAGACAAAATTTGTTTTTTATAAAATGACTCCATACAAATCTCTTCATATTTTAATAAAAATTTTTTTTAGATTCTTTTATATGTTTATTGCTTTTTTTTTTTTTTTTTTCTTATCATATTTTTATTTTTATATTTTTTCTTTTTAAGGTAACACGCCCATTGAATACTTCCTCCCCCAACCCTGCACGACCCTCACGGGTGAGGGCCAAAATAACAATAGAATTTGTTATTACCTGACTGTACATCTTTTTTCCCCAATAAGGGAGAGGAGGAATAATGTTGTAGATGTTTTTAGAATGAAAGTGTAAAAGGCTTAGTACATTTAGAAAGAACTTTACGAAAATCAAACAAAAGAAAAAAATTTAAAAAAAAAAAAAAAAAAAAAAAAAAAAACCAAAAAAAAAAAATAAAAAAAACCCAATAGAATACCAAAAGGGACCCCAACTTATTTACAATGCGTACCCTCCCCCACAACACATGAAGGAAGACACTGCAAATGGGAGGTCAAGTAACATACCCCTTAAGGATAAATGAAAAAAACTTTTATTTTCTTTTCCACAATTAAAGATTGCATAGAAAGGTAAAATGATCGCAGGGCAAGACAGAACATATTCCAATTCTAAAAAAATAAAAAAACATTTTTCCCTTTCCATTTTCTATATGTCACAAAGAAAAAAAAAAAGGGCAAAAACATTGATTGTCAGAAAGTGTACTATTCCCATCATCAGGTCACTTACAATAGAGGGCAAGTATTAATATATAATTTTCTCTCTCTATGAATGTTAAAGAATTTCTTTCAATATGAAAAAATCGTTGAAGAAAACCATTTACAAAATTAAAAACTTAAATATTAAATAAAAAATAGAAGTCACATAGTGATGGCTTTTTTCACACTTTCATTTCTCTGATATTACACTGCTTCAGCATGACGAAGGTTACCCTTTAATTAAAAAATAAATATTCTCAACAAAAGTATGTAACATGCGCTCTCACAATTATTGGCAAATAAAAGCATAAAGTATAGAAAATTAATAAGAAAAACAAAAATATTTGATGTTATCTTAAATGACATAAGTTGCTCTAATTTAGCATTGAAGAGGGTAGCTCACTTTTACCGAAAATAAAGTCATGGGGTAACTAGAAATGTAAATAGCAAGAATTTAAAAGAAAGCTGAAATTTTGAGTTGTGTGTTTTCGAAGATCTTATAGTTGATAAAGGAGCCTTGTTTATTTGGCATTGAAAACAACCTTGTTTTTAATGCAACAATAAGAATTTCAAGAAAGATCAGAGGTTCGCTGTTCCTAGGTTGCCCTTCTAGAGTAAGCTAATTGTTATTGGGAAGAACATCTTTTAAAGTGAAATGAGCAATGAATGGTGGAATCGTCTGCATGGTAGTAGATAGGTGAA